>JAJHUR010110686.1:541-15380 GCA_027495735.1 Lutjanus campechanus | reverse complement strand
TGTTTGAGCTTTTTCATTAAACTTCACTAAACTGCTCCTCTGTCTCGGTCTGCATTTGGGTCCTACCTGAAAACCCCCAGTAAACCGTAACACCTGAAACATGTCAACCATACGGGTGAGAAGCCTCTCCTCTGACTGTTGGAGATTTTGTGCCACGATTGGTATAGATGTATGGCTTTGCGAGTGCTGTGAACTACCTTGAACTGGGACAGATGCTGGAGACAGGCAAGAAGGGTGACAACCATGGTGCTGGGCTCTGAGAGAGGACGATGAAGGAGAGGGAGAGGAAGGGGGGCACGGGGTGTGGCACTGCCCATGGAGAGGAGAGGGTAAGGCACTTGGAGCGTGGCACTGCTCGTTGTCAGGCTTGACGATGGTGGACTGGGCTGCTCAGGAGTGACGGTGGTGATGTGGCTTTTCAGCTGCGTAGCACCAGCGGTTCTGCTGCTGGCTCTTAACTCTCTCTGATAATCATCAATCCTCAGCTGAACATCACGTGAATTCCACTCATGAATTGGCCTACACTTTAAAATGCAAGATAGTTCTGGGTTGGGACAGTGTTTGACAAACATGAGGGCCACTTCATCATTCATGTTCTCTGTCTGGTTCCCTTGTCTGTGCAGGCCCTCAAGAGTCAGCCGCCTTGTTCAGTCTTATCCAGTAGTCAACTGGGTTCTCTCTGTGCTTGGGCAGGGTAGCACAGAAGTCAGCAAGGGGGAGACATGAGGGAGCGTCACTGAAATAGTGGAGAAGAACATTGAATATTAGCTCAGGTTTCCTTTTAACAACTAGTCTGGTGTCACTACGCAAGGAAATTATTGACAACATCTCTGGCCTTGCCCATTAAGTGGCTCATAATTTCTTCTGCCTGGTCACACACAGGAATTTCTTGTTTTCTGATATGAGTTTTGGTCATGTCAATCCAGTCCTGGACTTTGTCAGTTGTCACCTCTAGATGCTTGAAGTGTGTTATCTGACTTAACATGGACTGTCACATGTGGGAGGGTCTGTCTGTTATCATTACACTGTGTATTCTGGATAGGAGAAGTAGCCTGGTGATCACTATTCATATTAACACCAGCTGACATTAGCTTAGCAACAATGGATTTACCAATCTGAGCATCTAACTGCCCTACCATGTCTGTGAGGTGGTGAATGACATTAACATCACTGCTGGGTGTGGAAGTCTGGGGGCCCTCCCTCATTATCCCACTAACAAGAGTACGACTTGGGCTCTGGCCTGACCCTGTATCTGACCTCCTTGTGGTCAAAACAAGCATTTAATTGGGCATATCGTGTGTTAAGCCTGTCAGTGGTGGGGTGAAGTATTCAAAGCCTTTATAAAAGTATTAATACCACAGTGTGAAAATACTCCACTGTATGTAATAGTAAGATTGTAAGTATTAGCAGTAAAATGTACTAAAGTATAAACAGTAAAAGTCGTCATGGTGTTATTATATCTGATGTTTTTGAATTAATATTACTGCTAACTCATTTTAGCTACTTTTACTGTTTGCTAGTTTAATCAACAGCAATGCATCATGGTCTATAACAGAGGTTCCCAACCTTTTCTCCTTGCCCCTCCCTACTTGTGGAAAGCTGATCAATCTGATACTGAACATGTTTAAACTTCTGGACTGAAAAGATTTTATGAAGCCTGTTTATAGTTTTTATTGAGTCTCTGGTGGACAAAAGGTTCTGAAGGTCAGTTCATCCTGATCAGATATTTTATAACAAATAAATGATTAACTACAGTCATTATTTTATGGTTTTATAGTGGAAAGTATAAGCTAATTTTCTCAAGCACAATTTAGAAATACCTGTGCTCTATAGTACAAAACAGTGACACAAAATAATATATAATACTTATAACACAAAATATAATCAACAAATAAATGATGGCGTATTATTATAAATATTAGACTTTATTGATTCCAGAGGAAAATTCACAAGTCAGCCAGCGAGTATAAAATCATTAAAATGAGCTCCACATTTACCAGCTGCAACATCAAAGTGACAATAATTCATCAATAATCATAATCTAATAATAAAATGTAGATTATTCTGTAATGGGCTGTTCTGCCTAATGAGACCTTCTACTTTTGATACTTTAAGTGTTTTTATGAAATTAGATCTGCTGCTGTAGGTGACAGGGTTAAATGGATCATTTGATAAACTCACAATAAAACAGTAAAATCTGAACTTTGTCCTGTGCTGCAGGTTCAGGCTGGTTTATAGTGTTTTATTATCATTATTAAAGCAGGCAATCACACTCAGATGAATCAAACCCTGTTTTTCTGCACAGACCTGATCAGGACACAAGTGAGCAGCTGGACTGACGAACACTCATGGAAATAAGTTCAGTAAGTGAAAACCTGCTGGATCTGAATTTTCTTCACTATCAGAGCTTTTCACTCTTTGAAAATGTTCCTGTTTTACATCATTATTTATTTTAAGTTTGAAAAAAACAATTTCTGATTGTTTGAAGGTGTCTCTTCATGCAGACAGCAGTTCAAACAGAAATTTAAATCAGTAAACTTCCTCACAGGGAGGATGATGGTTGAGGGTGATGATGAGCTCAAAGGTCTCAGTGAGACTGAATGCTGAAGTCGATGAACATCTTCCTCACAGATGTGTGTGTTGACTCTTTGCCCTATTGACGCACAATATATAACAAGTAAATATTTTATTTGGTTTCATTTATGAGATCTGTTACAGTTTACACCCGCCTGTCACAGAGACTGGGTTGTGACCCTCTGGTGGGTCACAGAAGATTTTATTTGGGTCACCAGATAAATTGCAAAAGGACTCCTGCACACCGTCTAACTTGTAATATAACATTTATTTGCAACCTTTCTTTCCTCCTTTTGCAACATCTTGATCAACTCGCCCCTCTCCTACACACCGGTCTTATTTAATAGATGTGCAAAGTGTTCCTTTATTCTTGGTCACTAAATACATAAAAGACTGGAAGAAAGTTAAGTTAAGATTTATGTGTGAGACAAACCTTTTATAAAACATTTAAAATATGTATATTATTTTACTGATGAGAGGAAAAATGACAGTCTGTTAATTCTGCCAAAATACCCTTTGTCTCATTTATAAAGTTTGTTAAAACGTCTTATATTGCTTATATTTATTGAGGAAATAAAAACAATGAGATGACCTGTTAACTCAGCTAAAGGCATTTATTTCTCATTTATGAAATATTTAGCATGAACATGATTTCAATAACACGCATCAAGAAAATATAATGTGATGCAGAAATGGTAGTAAAATTGATCAGAGACATTCATTTACACACAAATTAAATCTTCCCATGATTTATTGATGAAGCTTAATGTGATTTGGGTCACGATGGTTTTTTTAAGAAGTGGATCCCTAGAAAAAAGTTTAAGAAACACAACGTCAAACATATTTGCAATTAATTCTAGTTGTCTGTCCAATAGCTATTGTTTAATGTTTTACTTGACATTCACTGACACAGACTGGTCACCTATCAACCAATCACTGAAGTGATACTGAATATGTTTATTCAAAGAACATGATGTGATCCATTGTAACAGGGTCGGCCCCGCCCCTTCTCTTCTCTCAGTTCTTCAGTAAAAATGTCTCTCTGCAGCTTTTAGAATAAATCTGAAGAACCACTCTGAGTGTTAGAATAAGATGCTTCTTCAGATCTTAAATCTTATTGTCTGTCAGCGAATTTTACAGAGATATGACTCTCTTGTCCTCAAGGCATTTATCTGAGCACTGAGCTGCTCTGTGTTCACTGTAGATGAGTGAGGACATCTTGTGGCCTGAGAGCAAAACTACACCAGCTGCTCTGTGATTCTCTGACTCTCACTGGGTTTCTGGCTGCAGGTTCAACTGCTTTTATTCTTTCAGATGGATCAATAAGAAGCATCTTCTCTCTCAGTTCAGGCTTCTTCTGACCTTCTGATTATCTGATCAGCAACTTAGTTTAATCAGTTTCTCTTACAATCAATCAATTGTATCAACACGACTAATAAGTCAGACTTCCAAAAACAAAAAAAAAGAACTTTATACATTTAAAATGTTATTGAATGAGCTTGAACCAGCTCATGTTTGTTATTATTTCTGGATAAAAGTGAGTGAAAGTCATCAAAACTGCCATCCTGTAATTAATCAGCTCATCTAACGGTTCCCAAAACTTTTCTGACAATCTGAATAAATCAGTTCAGATTAGTGTATTTAGTGTTTTAGTGAATTTGTTGTCAGAAAGCTTGATTAGTTTCTTCCAGTCAGAGCTCTGTATGTTTGTGATGATGATAAATGATGTGTGAGCTCTGACAGCATGTTGTTGTGTTTGTGTGAAGGTGTGGGCTCTGCTATGAATCAGTGTGAGGAGACAGAGGAGGGAGTCCCTCCCTCTAAAACCACTCTGTGTGGGGAACATGACAGCCAGACCAAAGCTCAGAGGTGAGATGACCATCTCTAACTGTTCATGACAAATCACTCCAGCATCATTATTCACAGTCAGAGCTCTGTGTGTGTGTGTTGTGTTGAAGTCCAGAGCAGCAGCAGAGACCAGACTCTCCTGGACCTGAACCCAGCTGTGGGTCCTCCTTCCGGAGACACCAGTCCATGAGGCAACATAACAGCTTCAAAAATAAACACCACTCTGCTAAAGAAAAGTAAGAATTTTGACTGTTGAATTTTTTAAATCTGCAGCTCCTTCAAAAGACAGAGAGAGAGTTAAAGTTCAAATGACCACATGCATGCAGTGCATCTTAAAGGGGTTTAAACTATTCATTAATAAGAAGGCCAATGGCCACTGGAACCCTGGATTTTTAAAATCTATTTGTCCTACATCTAGGCACATGAAATCTCTGTCTGGATGGAAGCAAGCTGAATTCAGGTGCAAGAGCATAGGGTCAGACAGGACAAGATTTGCTTTGTTTAGGGACCTGGTTTTGTGTAGGAGAGAGATGTCCGTCAGTGGAATGCCAAAAATTTTATTGCACACTTTAACTATGCCCTGGAGTCGGTTACCGTTTTTAAGGTTGATAGACCCAAACCAGCAGATAAAAGCAAATGTCAGGACAGATTCAATAAAACATCTTCATAAACTTAGTGTCGATGTTTATGTTCCTGAGCTTACGAAGAAAATACAAGCGCTGGTTGGCTTTTTTGCACGCGGCATCAACCTGATGCTCAAAGGACAGCCTGTCATCAATTACCATCCCAAGATATTTATACTGTTGGACTGATTCAACAGCTTGACCATTGATCAACAGGGGAGCGGTGACTGAGAGTGGAGCAGTTTTAGTGAAAATTTAATAATAACCAAAAAGATTTTAAAAAAAAAACTTACAACAATGAGAGGCAACAGCAAATCTTTAGACAAAGCAGGGGAAAATGAACACAAAAGGCAAAGGTAAAAAAAAAAGGCAACCAAAATCCTACTGAAGAGATCCAAAAAACAAAGTCCAGGGAAGACAAATCCAACAAATCCAAAAAGAGCAAAAAAACACGAGGAACAACAGCAAAAACATGAGGAACAAGGATACATGAGGCACTGACAAGACAAGTAACAAGTACGAACCAACACTGAGGAAGGGGACACAAAGGCTTAAATACACAAAGAAGAGGGAGGATAATGAGAAACAGGTGAGGGCAGTCAACGACAGGTGAAAATAATCAGTGATAAAAAAAGAGCGGGAAAACAGACAAAGACAGGAAGTAAAAAAACAACAAAGACACACAAGGGAAAACCAATACTACAAAATAAAACAGGAAGTGACTAAGAAAACTCCAAACCATGACACTTACACTCAAACTTTTGATCGAGATACTCAATTAAAGTGTCATACTAAATTGCCAGGCTAATTATACTTAGACTTTTAGTAAATTTTGCAGTATAAGCTAAGTATACTTAACATTAACTTTGTTAAGTATTATCTCTCTCATAAAAAGTAAATTGACAGTATACTCTCTTATATGTATATATATATATATATATATATATATATATATATATATCTATATATATATATATATATATATATTTAAAGGTTGGTCGACAGAGCCATGCAAAAGTCTGTATTTACAACCAAGTGACAACTTGTCCATCATAACACAACTGTAGTCAGCTAACAATTATAAAATCAATTTCTCCATTTATATGAGAGAAAAGCGTTAATTAACCAATCGAAAAGAAAAAAAAAATTGAAAAGTTAGACAAAAGAGCCATGAAAAAAAATCCGTATTTACAACCGAGTGACAACCTGTCAATCAAAAGACAAGACAACTCGAGCCAACTAACCATTACGAAAACGGTTTTATCATATATGAATGGAAACTGTAAATTACTCCTTGAAAATGAACAAGACTTACCATGTAAAAGAAGACAAGCCGAGAAAAAGTCAGTTAAATCACGAGAAACTTGCTCTGAGTTCTTCTGTTGCTGTGGATGCTCCTCCACTCTCTGTCACTCTAGTGTGTCTCCTTACTGTTACACATAAGGGTGAAACAGCACCACCAAAACCCTCTTGTGGCCAAAAATATATTACATCCGTAGTGATAAGAACTACCATAGAGAATGAATGGGAAAAGTTAAGGGACTTAAGCTTAAGGTCTTAAGATCGAATCCAAGTCACCCACAGTGCAAAGATGTACAGTGTAAGAGGTCAATTGATTCTAGAGTATCCATGGGTGTGAATACAGGAGTAGGTAGTTGTCTGTCTGTATGTCAGTATGCCAGTAGTATGTCAGCCCTGTGACAAACTGGCATCTTGTCCAGGGTGTAGCCATACCTTATTTTTAAATACTATTTTTCAAACTTATTAGTAAACTAATAGTATACCTAGAAGGCTACTTGCAGTATACTTCAAAGTGTGCTTTAATAAACTAAAGGAGTTCCAATTTAGTCCCAAGAAGTATACTTATAAGTATACTGTTAGTATTTTATATTAGTATATGTGGTACATAAAAGTATACTTTGGGAAATATACTTAACTATACTTAAGTATACTTAATAAAATGTACTTGAAGTGTACTTCTTTTTGGTAAGGGTATACATATACAAACATTACCCCAACACAACTCTAACCATACATGTGAAAACATTAGCCATAATATCCACTGACATACGGCACTCCTTTGTCAAAAGACATGCTAAAATGGAAGTCTAGCATTATCATTCAGACCTTTCAGAAAATGCCAACATTAGCTCGGCTGTCACAGCAACAATACAGGAATCTGATAAGAAAAAGATAAACTGAGGGCAAAAAATGCAACTATAATCATCATTCTTTATGTTCACTATTTATTTAGTACATGGATCTTTCTTTGGTCAGTTGCTAGCTGTAGCCACTTCCCAAAGAAAGAGAGCATCTGACATATTGTTACACAGTATTTTAAATGGAAATGTGCTTCTATCTGATTGGTCTAAACTGATGGGGAGGAACCGTGGTTTAGACTTACTTCTCCCTTCGTTGGTCCACGGCCTGGTCTTAGCCCCTTGGTTCATGTCTCCTCCAATCCAGGGTGACAGCTCCCTGAAATGTAAAACAGCTAGGTGCCTTGTATTGTTTTGACCTAAATTGGTATTTTGGACAGTTAGTGTGTACGTGTCAACTTTCAAAGTGATAAGATGGCCTAATGTGATACTTAAGATGACCTATTGCCAAATGTTCATTTTTCTTTAGAATTTAGGGGAAGTTGTCCTGAGAGTCTTCCTGTCTGCGTCGCGCCAGATAGTTTATCAACTGTCTTTATCTTTAAATTGCATAAGTCTGCCAAGTGCCATGACCTGTGTAGGGTGAATAGTTCAGCATTGTGTTGTAACTACAAGTTGTAAGCTAACGTGCATGTATAAAACAAGGTATTAAAATTTTTAATTCTGACAGTATCCAGATGAAGATTTGAATGTTGTCTTGGTTCATCTGTCTGTTTCTATCAGTGTCCACCAGCAGAGACCAGACTCTCATGTGTCCAGCTGTTTGTCCATGAAGAGTGACCGGTCCATGAGGCGAACTATCAGCTTCAAAAATAAACACCATTCTGCTGAAGAGAAGTAAGAATTTTAAAAACTGAATTTGTTAATCTGCAGCTCTCCTCCAAAAGGTTATCTAGTTATTACATACATCTTCAAATGCAATTGGACACGTCATCTGTGATGTAACCTGGGGTCAACAGGTTTTTTGGGCCTTTCGACAATGATACACCTGGGTGAGCCAGCAAAGGTTGATTAGGGCCTGGCATGTGTCCAAGTGGTCTGTGTAATCCATGGACTCCCCTCTTGATCCATGGCTATCTAGCCTACTTTGCATCGTCAATGGTGTTTTTGATGTTTTTTTCTTTTTATTGTGTCATGATGCCGAGAAACTTCAGGCTCCGCTGAAAGACTGGCCAGATAAGCCACTGCAGCCCACCCTAATAGGTACACATTAAACATGCTATTACTGCTTCCAGCAGTCACCAACCAGGTCTTTACACTTTGCCCTCTTCCTCTCATGGGCCTTCCTCCATCTGGCTACCCCAGCGGACAGTCAGCTTATTCAACTCCAGCAGGGCCACTTACCTCGAACTTTCAGACATCAGGACTACGTCTGGTCACTGCAATGATTTCAGGGAATTTGACCTTGAGACTGTCAGTTGACTGTGGAGAGAAGCTTGCCCAACACCCTTGCCTGAGCCTATGGTTTCTCCCCGACTTTAATGAATGCAATGCCCTGTTTTTGATAGGCAATGTTGTTTGACTTGACTGATCCCTGTGACGTAGACTGAGTGGATCAAAACCCGGACCCGGAGTGGCTCTGCCTTCCAGAGCTCAATCCAAGAGATCTTTCTTTCCAAACCTTGCTCCCGTCCTGTCCAAGTGCCCTGCTGCTGCACCTCCACCACACTGCTGGCAAGTGTAAAGGGCACACAAGTCGCTATAACCAGCGCAATGATAATATGTGGATAATTGCCTGCCATTCTGATTTAAACCTCTGTTCCACTATGTCTCTTGAAACTCTTTAGGTTTTATTATTGTCATTCCAAGCATCTGCTGTAAGCAGAAAACACGCCATTCTGCATGTGAGTGTATGTTTGTGTGAGAGAGAGACAGAGAGTGAAATTTTTAACCAGTAACCCACTGTATGTAAATTTACCTGATAACAGCTCAGCAATCCGTGTCCCTTTTCGTCTTCTTTTTTGAGTTAGGCATTACAACTCCCACAAATTAGAAAAATTAAATATTATGTGACACATTTTTATCACTGCCTACTTTTAATCTGAGCAAAAGATTTGAAAGTATGAAAAACAAATATTATTTGTCATAAACGATATCAAAATAACAAATGAAACCTTGGCTGGCCTCCTGACCGGCCTTTCAGTAACGGGGGATCTGGATGCCTCCTCTTTACCTTCCCCTTTCTCCATATTAAATATACATATACATATACATATATATATATACATATACATATAAGGTCCTTTGTAGATGGTGCAAGAGCTGAGCTTGTCCTTGCTGTTTTCAGGACTTCTGCATTCCTGCAGTTCTTGCTTTCACACTCTGTCACTGTAGGATTTGTTGAGGTGATGGTCAGCCACCTCTTTGAGCAGTGGTTAAAGTCACCAAGGACAAAGACAGGAGCATTGGGAGATAGAGACTGCAGCCTCTGGGTCACTTTTAGTATAGACTCCGAGGCTTCCTCCTCATTGGCTCTCGTAGATATACACAATGGTGACAAATATCTGAGGGAATTCCCAGGGGAGGTAATGGGGATGTAGGGACATGGACAGCAGCTCAATGTGTTTAGTTCACAGTTTTTCTCTGATAATGACGGTTTTGCACCAATGTTCATTAACATACAGGCACACACTCCCACCCTGTGATTTGCCAGTGACGCCGGAATCCCGGTCTAGACGTACAGGCTTGCCAAATCCATCAATGGACATTTCTGCATTTGAGTCTCTATCCGAAAGCCAAGTTTCAGTAAGCACCAGTAAACATGCATTTCTGAATTCATGTTGAAATCGTACTTGGGCTTGGAGTTTATCAAGATTATTACAGAGGGACTGTGCATTAGCAAGGATGATGGACGGTAGTGGAATGCGAGAGAGCGACTGTCTCTGCAGGAGTAAACCACCACGTCTGCCCCGCTTTCTCGTTTTGTGCAGCGGAGCATTAAAGTCTTTCTGATCGCCATCCCTATGATCAGTAAAGGAGTCCAGGCTCGGAAAGATTAGATCCAGAGGAGGACCTGACGGGGGATCGCTCCACTGCAGGAGAAACTCCCTGCTATATTGAGTCCGAGCCGGCTGTTCATGTGACAGTTGAAGACCAGAGGAAAGGCAGAATGCCAGCCACAGTAGGAGAAAACACACTGTAAACTCCATTGTTCATTAAGAGACACACCTTCCAGTCAAGTTTTTGTCCAGGACCATGTCCACCTTGTTGATCAGACCAGATCCACTGTATTAAAAGCCAGGATCACTAAGAAAAACACTTAAAACACTTGCACAGACACAGACACAGATGTACTTGCTGCCGGTCGCTGCACGAGCATGCGCTCTTAGCTAACAGGACTTCACCAAACACACCTCAAGAAAACAGCTGTCCCACTCACTGCAATGAAGACAGTCTTCAACAAGCAAAGATCCCGCGAGATGTCATCACATAGTGAAAGGTAAAAGAGCTGCTTTGCATGCTGTTAACAGAGATTACACTGGCAATCTGAGCGTGGCTGTGGTGGAACAAAGCACTTTTAATGCACAAACGTTTACGCAATGAATTTGCCCTCATATCTACCGTTAGTATAGGTGTGGTTGAGGCGTGACCCTGCTCCTGAACCTAAGTTAACTAATTAACTTCATTTCACTAGTAAGGATCAAGCCACAACAATATATAGTTAAAGATTTTAATGAACGTTCAGAGAGATAAGATGTGGATATTAATGTAGAGGGGAAGAGTGAAGATGGATGAGGATGTCATCAACCAGGCTGGTCCGGAGGGTATGCTGAATGCTGGGCAGGGGGAGACTCAGTGTGGGGGTTCCATCTCGGTGTTTTCTTCCCCAGCTGATTATGAGCCCTCAAAAGAGTCGGATTTTGATGAGCTCAGTTGAATGTGTGCTTGACATGGGTTGCTGAGGTTGTTACAGACGTAGGTGCGATATGCCTGAGAAGACTGGTGGCCTAGGAGATGGATGGTTTAATCTTCTGTCTGCGGTGGAGGCGGCACCAATATGGAAGGGATAGCTTGAATAATGTCCATAAGAATGCCTGAAATTTGGAGGACTCTCTGTAGACGTAGCAGCAGCTTGTATGGGCTGAGATAGGAGTTGAGGCGAAAAATGTAGAAGCGGAAGGAATTCCCAGGTGATCTGCTTGCTTCTTATATGTGAGAGTTGGCGGTATGTATGGTTGTGTCTGACATATGGGGATGATGAGAAGGGTCGTAAACAGATGGAGTTGAGGCAAATTCTAAGCATCTCTAGAACCTGAAGAAGCCAGCGAGAATGTGGATTTGAGGGTTACATCAACCATCTGGGACATGTGGCCCGAACGTAAGGTGTGGATGCAGAGGCTGTGAGGTCTGAAGTGAGTGGTAAGCATATTTGAAAGTGCGGGTTCCTGCATGCGCAAGCCTTTGACTAGCATGGAATGTGTAAATGACAAGTGGCAGGAAAAGGTGAGCCAGTGACTAGTTTAGAGAAGAAGTTCATTTCTGCCAAATAGATCTGGATAGTGGACACCTGGATGGGTAAGATGGAATGAGTGTGGGTGATGAAGTTGCAGATGGACGTGATGTCAAGAGAGGGAAATGACATCTGGTAGGTGGTGTGATATGCTTTGAAACTGTTCCAGCCAATTAGATAGGTGGAGAGAGTGCTTGGATCGAGACTGTTAAGTATGGCCTCTTGTGAAGCGCTTGTAGGGTTTCTTAGCTGAGGAGCTAGTTGAATATTGTGGCTAAAAATGGTGGGATTGATGTGGGATGAAGATCTGAGTCTGGAGCCAAGTGTCTTAATTTCTGGAAAGAGAAGTGAGGCAATGAGTCGGCGATGCTGTTGTAGTAACCAAGAACATGGTCTGCCTGAAGAATGGACTGTTGTTGAGGTGAGATTAGTCTGAGTCCGTGCATGAACAGCATGATGACAGGAGAGCGAGATCACCCTTGTTTATGATCTCTACGACTGCTGTTATTATTATCGGAATGGATAAGTATTGATTTTTTGACCATTCGTGCCCCCAAAGAATGGTAGCTATGATGATGGAGTATCACTCGTGGAGCGCAGATGAAGGAGAGCGGGACTCTGAGTTGTAAAAGAAGAGTCGTAAAAGAACAAAGTGCCATTCCTGGAGGATGGGAAATGCTGCCATGTGCGCATTCCCATTTGCAGGTGTCATCCAGAGTGAATGGACAGTTGCTGCTTTAGTCAGGAGGTTGTAGAGGAAGGATTTGGCCTGAGGGATTATGTGAATGGCATAACTGGGATGGCCAAGGAGGGCTAGCAGCTGGCATTTGGTGTGTCTGTCTGCCGGGAGATAATAGACAGGAGCGAGGAGATGCGCTTTATTTCCTCATGGGCATTGAAGCTTGGAAGGAGACTGAGTTGAGGGTGATGCCCAAGAACTTGATGGACGTGCCAGGCCCTGAGGTTTCTCTTAGGAAGAGGGACACCAAGTTCTGAAAAGGTTTTGATGAGAGTTGTGAGACCATGGGCGAGGAGATGAAGATGATGGAGTGCCAATAAGAATTTGTCGAGGAGGTGTATTATGTGAGGGAGTCTGTGGTTGCTGACCAAGATCTGACAAGGGCCTTCTGAAAGCGAGTCAATGATCTTAGGACTGCTTATGCATCCGAAGGCAAGGGGCACTGAGAAGTAGTAATTTCCTTTCCAGCGGACGCTGGAAAAAACTGTCGATTTTGGAAAGCTGGGCTCTGCATCCTGCTAGACAGATGAGGTTGATGGCATGGTTGATAACTGCGTATTGCATTGAAGAATCTGGGCATGGTATGATGCTGTTGTTGCTTGGAATGAGTGAGCTGAAAGGGTATGCTGTGGTGATGTTTTGGTCGTGCTTGTCATGTGGGGTAGGATAGTGAGGGCAGGTGCTCCTGGCGTGTGCACCTCTGCAGAAGGAGCGGATGTGCAGGAGGCAGCAGTTGGAGAGGTAGCGGCCCAAGTGGTTGAAATTATTGCCAGTAATGCGACTGAGACCAGTGAGAATTTGGTGGCATAAGGTGGGGGAGACAGAAGGCGATAGAGTGATGGAGCTGGCTGGTTGGGTGGTGCTGCTGTGGAAAGAGTGTGGTTAGTAGCACAATTAGAAAAAAACATTTGGGTGTTGGGGGTGGGGAGGGGAAGGGGGTGGCGGGTAAGGATAGCCCAGTAGGAAAAGAAGAAGAGGCTGTGCGGCTTGTGGTGGAGCTCTCTGGTCGCTGTATTGGGCTATCTAGCTGCCGTGCTGCTGGTGAAAGGAAATGAGGAAGCAGAAACCATGTTGCTTTGAATGGCTGAAGGAAAGGTATAGGGAGGGATGATGGGATGAAAGGATGTATGTGGACAGGGATTTTGTGAAGCCTGCAAAGACATGGATGTATAGAAGGCTGATATCGGCTGGGAGAAGTCAGTAACAGAGGGAGCAAGCACAGGGGGACATACAACCTACCCCCCCACCAGGGGGAGCACTAATGCTGCAGGTGTGGCCATAGTGGAGGAACCTGAGTGATGTCATGGTTGACGACACTGGTGGTGGTTGCCCCAGGCGACAAAGCTGGAAGCGCGGTTGTAGCTGCAGCAGTGGAGGCTAAATACAGCTGAAATGGCTTGGATTTGTTGTCGGTACAGTGGAAGGGGATGCCTTTCTGTCTCAGGAAGCGTTGGAGACAGGCGATGGTCCAATTCCTTGTGTCGGGGTATGATTGTGGATGAGGAGACTGCTGTGTTGGAGGTGAAGGCGGAGTACGAGAGTGCCGTGTTTGGTGATCGGAGGCTCTACGGCGACATGGGGGAAGCTGCCGATTGGTAGCAGGAGAGGAGGGATGAAGCGGCGACCAATGTTACGGACCCTCGCCGAAGGTGGAGAGGAGGCCTGGGTTCGCTGAGCGTAGGAGAGATCTTGTGGATGGAGCTCGAGTGGCAGGGACTGTGGTACATTGACCTGACCACTGAGTGCAACCGGCTCCTGTGAGATGCTAGGCTGTGGTCTGGTTGCTGCCCCAGAGGAGGATAACCAGTCTTGAACGGGTAATCATAAAGCTCGCTGTCGGAATTGGGTGGAATGATGTGCAGTTCGGCATTCATGGTGAGTAGATAATTACTAACTACTGTGTTGACAGGAGTCAAAGATTGTGATTGAGCTGTGCGTGAAGCGCTGTCTGTCTGCGGATCCATTGAGAAATCTGAGACAAATGTGGCTGTATGGGTTAGCCAGGTATATGAATGAATGAATTTTGAATGAATTTTTTATTATTATTGTGTCATGCACAAACCATGTGCCCAGCCTAAACAGGCTTACAAGACACCATTAATAATCAAAACAGACCAGATACCAGAGTAGCAACATACAATTAATGTTGAACAAATAACCCATCTAAACGCTTCTTCCAAGCTTTAGAAACAAAATTAGCCAGTTTATAAACATTGAAATTAAACAACCACTCCATTTTATCATCATCAGGCCACCAGAACATTTCTGGATTTTGAACAATCATGTCATTGAATATCTGTATTCTTAACTCATCATAAAAAGGACAATACAAAAGAAAGTGTGATTCATTCTCAACTTCCCCTAAATCACAAAGTTCACATAATCTATCATCCTCCTGGATGTTTTTAAATCTGCCAACTTCAAGGTTCAGAGGGAGGATTCCTGT
>JAJHUR010110685.1:0-31830 GCA_027495735.1 Lutjanus campechanus | reverse complement strand
GTTACCCACCGCCTAATTTACCTGGCAACAGTCGAATAAGGGGAGTACCGGCACTTATTTTTTTCCACTTAAAGCACTGTGTAAAACCAGTATGGTTTGGCAGTGTTTTGATATACAAAATTAAGGTAGAGTGAATATAGTCTGTGTCAAATTAACTGACATATAACCACTCAACTGGAGCTATGTGTAACCACATTCAGCACAGGTACGGACATTAACCCGAAAGCAGAACAGGCTGCTGCTGCTGCTAGCAGTGCTAGCTTTAGCCACACTGTGTGGCAGGCTAGTAACGTCAGTTCTGAGTAAATTATGTCGTTTATTCCCAAACACTATGATCCTTTTCAGGCTGACAAGGGGAAGCATTCAGTGGGTTGTTGCCATGTTTTGTTAACCTGGCACACCAGATGGTTTGTTACACAGAGCTATCTGGGAAGTTGTCCTGAGAAACTGTTTGGAAAAGGGCAGGGACCTTCAAAAAACATTTGGCAGGTGATTGGACAAACCATATGTCTATCATGTGAAACATGGGCTAACTTTAACCAGTCAGATCTAACTCTTGCCGAAGCTGGCCAGGACAAGAGGGAAGATAACTTTTCCATCAAGAAAAGCCTCGAGCACCATTCTGGCCAAATGCAAAAAAAAAAAAAGGTCTCACAGGAAATTAGAGGATTTAATAGTTGTAGCTCCAAATAGATTTTTATTTTCTTTTAAAAGGAAACTCCACTTTACATGATAACCCACTCAGTATGTACTCACCCCTATGCCGATCTGCCGATTCTGCCAATTCTGCTGAAACTCCAGGATTGTTTTGTGAACTTAAGATCTTCACCCATCATCACATCGGCATAGGGGTGAGTACATACTGAGTGGGTTATCATGTAAAGTGGAGTATCCTTTTAAAAATGGCTCTCTTGATAGTAAAGATTGCTGACCCCTGGACAAGACTAATATATTCTGCCAAACAAAGCCTCTGTCCCTGCTTCTAGTAGATGGCGAGTGAGGATGGCAGGTTAACAAAGCGGATGAGTTTTGCTAACAAGAGCTGGTGGCATCCCCCCTCAAATCACTTACTGCATCTACTTGAGTGCAGACTTTCAGTACTCTTTCCACCACATACTGTCGTGAGGTTGCTATTCTTTTTGTACAGGCCAAAATGCACTGGAGCGTCAGACAGGAGAGCACTGGTCTCTATATCTGTAAATTCAGTTTGCCTTAACACATACAGTCTATAGTTCTTCTTGGTACAGGGTGGAAAACAGTGCTACAGTTAGGAGGGAAGGATAATTAATTTTTTTCAGTCCCATCTGGAAAGCTTTTACTTTAAGCTATGGGGATTTGAAAAGTCCAAACTTAACAGAAATGTTGGAGATTCAGGCTTTTGATGCAGTTTACAGTTTACCTTATCACTTACCTTGGCAAACCAAGCGATGAATTGGCATCCGACTACTTAGCACTACACATCAGTCATCTTATATTGATGTTTTATGTGACAGATTTTTGCATGTGTGGAATTTCAGATGTCAGTTGTCACAGACAGCTGCGACAACTGCAATATCTCAGAGTAAGATGACATCTAATTTCAATCTCTTTCAGAGAACACAGTAAACACACTTTTAGCTTACACATTTTCATTTTAGACAATATTGGCTAAATTGTTATTTGAAATGGCATCATTTATTTTCATTTTGAATTCCCACATAGTCCATGATACATGTGACAAAGATAGTAATATAAATATTTCTCCTCAGTTTAATTTACCATCCATACTGTCTAAAAAGTCTTCAGTGATTCATTCTGATAAAAAGCTTTTCAGCGTGCACATACATTGTCAGTCTTCCGTGCCTCCCAGTGTAAAACTCTGTCACTGGTTAACAGGGCCCTGATACATGCACCATAAAACCATTAGTCTTCAGCACATTGCAGTAATGATATGTGACACATAAATGTCTGTGGGGTCTGTTTACTTGCAGCCTGCATCCTGCCAATAGGAAATATTCACACTGTGGTGGTGCCTTGAGATAGAGAGGATTTGTGTGTGTGTGTGTGTGTGTGTGTGTGTGTGTGTGTGTGTGTGTGTGTGTGTGTGTGTGTGTGTGAGGGTGACAGGAGTGCATGAATGGCTATGAGGAATATATGATTGACAGTGAGTGCTAAAGACAGAGGACCATCTGTACCACTCTGGCACAAACCAATCTTCCATGCCTGTATAGTACTGAACTTGACCTCTATTGGTTCTGGTGTGATTGGGCTTTTAATTCAGCTGGCAGCTGTGCAGCCCACCAGCGGTCAGACCATAAGTAACAGGAACAAATGACTAAACACCACATAATGAAACCTCATCTTCATGCTCCACTTAGACAGTGTCTGCTTTTCCTCTCCACTGCGGCAGACAGCATGTTCTCTGTGCAGCATGAGATGAACATCTAGCTCCTCCATGTGTTTGACTTATTTGAGACAAGACAAATATTTAAGATATTTTAAACATTTATAAAATATTTCAGAAACAGTGGTGGGGTGTAGTTAACTGCAGAACTTTAACTACATTCAATTCTCAGGAGTTTTTCACAGTAGTTATTTACTTTGGGTCATGTAGTCCAGGTAGTTAACAAACTACATATTTATAGTATCCTTATGACTTTTTTTGTCATACAATATAGCACAATGCCACAACTCACTGGCTGTGGTTTGTTTTCTAATGACAATCACGTGTGTAAGTGCTGCTTAAGTGAAGATTTGCCTGACCTAGTCCAGGGCTAATCAACTAGATTTGTCCAATAATAATAAAATAATTATTTAGGGCTAATTAGCCCATTATTGTTAAATATTTCACTCTCTTTTGAAATTCAATGTTGTGTCTGTGTGAAAAGCCTCATAGAATATATGGAAAATCCATAATGATAATACTTAACTTGAAAATGCTCTCAGAACTCCAAGAGAGGGGCAGTTCACTGAGGAGTGATAGTTAAAATTTTATTATTCTGGAAACATAATTGCAGAATGCAGTCCTGATTGGCAAGAAATATTAATTCATTTTAAAAAGTTTTGATGATGTTGTGCAATTGACTTGCTATTGTGCATTTGCAAGCTTTGAGGCCCATCGGTTGATTATTACAGCCCAGTCCCTAAATTAAACACCTTATCCAGTGTCAGATCAGTTGTACCCCTGTATAACAATATAAGATTGCTGCCTCAGATTGTGATCATTTCCCTGTTATGTATTTTGGATCAAGTTGAACTTTTGAATGTAGTTTATTTTGACAAGCTATTTCTTTTAAAGTTGAAGATGTTGTTTAACTACTTTTCATTGTGAAATAGCGAATACTTTCCTCCAGTTGAGAAAACATACACAGGATGTCTGTGACAATGCATGGTTACCTTTCTTACTATTGCTGTTTCCTGCAGTGTGCAAGTGATCGTACATAAAAATTTCATTACTCTCATTACATTTAAACCATTATTCTCACAACAGGTAGAAAATGGGAAATATGCTTTCTGGCCACCTTGTCAGATAATAAGATGAGAAGATTTTTTTTCGTCTGTGCAGTAAATATCAAGGTGGAACCAGAATACTGTTACCTTTGCATAAAGAGTGAAAGTAAGACGAAATAGCCAACCTGGCTCTGTGTTAGGGTTACTCACTAATAAACACAATGAACACATCATATCTAATATGCCAAAAATTAAAGAATAAAATGTCTCACAGCAGATTATGGACTGTCTGAAGTCTGAAGGGATGTTTTTTCCCCAAATCTTTATGCTGGAGTGAGCTAAGCAGCTGCTGGCCTGGCTTTAGCTCCTTATTAAACACACAGAAATGAGAGTAATATTGATCTAAACTGTACAATATTAATATTTCCTTGTGCAATAATGTGAATTCAACTACTGAGTTTGTTTACTTATTTATTATACTTTGCTTTTTAACTGATGCCTCTTGTGAATGCACTATCCCCTTTGCTGCTGTAACACTGCTAATTTCCATGTTGTGGGTCTAATAAAGGATATCTTATCATATCAAACTTGAAAGTATATAAAATTATTTCCAAAAATGTTGAACTATTCCCTTTATAAACAAGCTGTGTTGTCTGAAAATGTTCACAGCCTGCACAGTGAAGTGCATCAGCATGAGAAAATCTGCAGCCTACAGCACAGGCAGCAAAGTCCAGCTACTTCTATTACGTAAGTATACCGAGTTTTCAGTGTTGAGAGAGTGACAGCTGTCTGATAGATGCAACATGTGCTACTTATACTGTACATTTGCCATATGGATTGTGCTAACTTGGCGTGTATTTTTGTATATCCATGGCAGGTGGTTGAATTGGCAGAAGAAAGATAGCAGTAATGCCAATGCCATATTCATTAGATGTTACATTTCTCACCTTCCCCTCATTAACACATTACTGTACAAAACCAAAAAGCACATTTATCTTTCAAGTTTGTTGTCGGCCAACCAAACTGCTAGATTATTTGATAACAGTAATTATTATGACCCAAATGTCAACGGGGAAGATTCTTACAGCTTTGGGTGACAGAATAATCGTTGGATTTTAAAACAGCTCTATGTTACAGGGAAAAAAAATCTGGGGGCATATCCTTAACAGGGGACATATTGTACTGTAGGTCATGTGTCCATAATCTGCTTTTGTTTTTGGTGCAGCTCCTCCCTCCTCTTACCTGAAACCCACAAATTAGCTGATAAGTGCAGAGACACTGTGAGCCACAGATTCTGGCAGAATGACAGCATTAGCAGCTGTCGTTATCTTCAAGTTCAATAAAGCATTGACAAGAGGTTTTCCATGAGTTATCTGGGGAGAGGCAGCCGAGCACAACAGGGGACATCAAGGATGACAATGTTCATCCCAGGTTTTCATTAAGATCCCTGCAGAAAAGCTACGCTTTGCATGGCATATAAGCTGCCTCCCTCTCGTCCTATCATGTACTGAAGCGTACACCTCCCACTGCTTTTAGATTAACTTTGTATTCCCTCTTTCACTGTTGAAGCAAGGCTTTCATATCATCCCACCTGGCATGTCGTTAACTCCTTCAGTTGATAAATGCAATTCACAGCTTCCCGTCCTCCTAATTCAGCAATGCTGCACAAGCTACGCCAAGTGAATAAATTAGATTCAGTATCACAAAGTAGCACCAAAGAGGAGAAACTTGAGAGCAAAGGTTTGTGAAATAGACTTCGATCAGCTCTTATCTCATCTTGGATCCTCTTCACTCTGTTCTGTTTGTGTATTTCTGAAAGATCTGGGTTTCACAGAAATTTGCATTATCCGACTCTCTTTGTTTTTTAAATGGCTGTGGTGACAGGTAGACTCTCTAACAGACCTCTTGATGATACAAAGCCATTGTTTTATCTACGTGACTCATATATTGGTACTCATCTTGTTGGCTGTACTCAGAAGGAATCCCTGCATAATCTAAAATATGGAAATAACAGAGCTTGGATCACAATGAATACTGGAATGAATCATCACATAGTATGATTGTGGGAAAATTAAAGAAGAAACCCTTTAGCTCATGGAATCAAAGGCATACAATGCAATTACTTTAAGGCAGATGCTATTTGCATTCAAGGGGGAATAGCCAATGTAGCTATTTACACCTGGACTGGAATAGCCAATGTGGCTGTTTACACCGGGGTGTTAGTGTAGTATGGCAGAGACAAGCACCCTGGTGTCTGTAGCCAACAGTGATATATTTGTTATATACACCCAGAGTGAAAAAGATAATGTGGCTATTTACACCTGGGATGGAAAATGGCTATTTATGCCCGCACGTATATAGCCTAAGATACATACATTTAGGTGTTTGTAGCCAACAATACTATTGCACCCAGGTGGAATAGCTGGTGTGGTTATTTACACCCTGGATGTATATAGCCTAATATAGCAGAGACAAGGAACCAGGTTTCTGTAGCCAACAATGATTTTTCCACCCAGGGACAGTCAATGTGGCTATTTACATTTGGGTCTATATAGCCTAATATGGCAGAGACAAGCATAAAAGTACCTGTAACCAACAATGCTATTTTCACCTGAGGTGTAAATAGCCTATGTAGCTTAGACAACCCATGATATTTTCCTAAAGCGATCCAAACTACGACTGAAAACTGCCAATAAGGCATATGCTATTTGCACTTGTGTCAGAATAGCCAATGTGACTATTTACACCCTGGGTGTACGTAGCCTAGCATGGCAGAGACATCTGTAACCAAAAATGGTTAAAAATTTCCACCTGAAGTCTAAATAATCAATGGCGCTATTTACACCTGCCTGGCAAAGACAAACCATGATTTTTCCTTAAACCTTACCAAGTGCTTTTGTTTCCTAAACCTAACAAAGTAATTCTGTTGCCTCAGACTGAAAATAATAATAATACTAATAATAAAAACTGTAAATAATGAGTCAACTCAGTCTGAAAGTTAAGTTAACACAATTCTCTAGTTTCACACTAGACTCCTATGGGAGAGTCCTGTGCATAACCCATTCATCCATCACACGCTCCAGTCTATGGTGAATTTGTCACTCCTTGCATTAAAGGAGGTCAGGTGTGAATATGTGAATAGCTGCCATGTGCCTCTTGAAATATGATGCTTTAATGTCAAACAATGCTAATCTCAGGATACACTGTCCATAGCAAAATTATTTCTCTGGATCCTGAAAAGACATCCAGAGGTGCTGGATTTTCTATTCCTGCTTGCCATCGGGCTGCTTACCTGCGTCACTCAATACAGATCTGTATGACACCACATTAATGGAGATATCCATCTAGAGTATGTGATTCTCTATTAAATGTCATTTTCAATTAAAAGTGTGCCACTGAACATTATGGTTCCCTCTTCTCATTTATGTTCTCATCCCTCTGCCTTTTCATCACTTTAAGGCCGAGGATGATTTTCGTCTATTAACACTTAACGTGCAAACTATTAGGGGGCTTTTACATTAAAGCCTGCTGCTTACTGAGGTGAAGGAGGGATGGTGTTTTATGCTCTGTCATTTGTTCAACCGGGTAAAGTCCTCTGTCACTGATAATTAGACCTCAGAGAGCCGTATAAAGACCTGCAGAAGGGAATGATTGAACAGATTGCCAGGACCCCTGAAAGTGTTTGTGTGACACCAGAGGGATCTGTGTGTGTATATGTGTGTGTGGGTGTGTGTTTGAGACACAGATAGACAGACTGGCAGGCGGGCGGGAAAAGCGGGAAGAGGGGAAGCCATTATCCAATATGAATCTCCATTTTTCTTCCGCCAGCCTTCTGTCCGTATTCCACTCCAATGAATATCCCACTGATAAAACAATTAGACTGAGAGACAAAACACTGGTTTCAAAGGCATTACTCATGCTTGGCAGGAACATATTTGCCACTGTTTCACTGCATATTTCATATAGACAAAGTCTTTAATTATGTACTTACACAGTTCACATGAAGCATTTATATAAAGCTACACAAAACTGAACTGATAGCACTGCAACTGCACTCGTACCAGAGAGGACAAAATGTCTGCAAAAGTAAGTTATGTGAGAAATTGTGTATAAACCTCTGTTGTCTCAGCATGATTGCACTGGTCAATGGAAGCCTATCAGTCTTGCAGAGCCGGGCATTTAGGTCCATTTCCTCCTAATGACAGCAGCTAGAGGCTCTTCCAGGCAGACCGGCCCCTCGTGACATGGGATGTGATGCGAGACTCCTGTTGCATTAGTGGACAGGTCTGATTTTTCTCAGAAAAGGGCATCAGAAATGGCTGAGCCAGTGATATATCCAGACTAATTTTCCCCGCTGGATGTCCTCTCACTTGTCAGCTGGAGATATGGCAGACATCAGATTGCCATGAGCACTAAAGCTACACCTATATTGTTCAAAGATGCTGTACTGTACTGTATAGTACAGAAGAATGGTTTGTTTAAAACCAAATAATGAAAACTAAAATCCAAATGGTTATTTTTACTTGACTCCATGATAGGACTGCACCATCGAAATTATACTGAAATCGCAATATGGCTTTCTGGAATTTTCAAACCACAGGAGGTGTAATATTTGTTAAAGGCAAAATGTCTGTCAAAAAACTTTTCAATTAATGAATGTCATGAGGAAGAGAGGTCCTGTCCTACAAATCAGATTCCACAGACTCCTCAGACTTGCAATTACTGATACTTCATATCACATTAACTATCACCTCACATCTAGCTAGCCAGTCTTGTTGTCAAACATGATGTCATATTATATTTGCTGTTTGTCCTCTGTACGCAGTGTTACTGACTTTGAATCTTGCTAGTATAATGTTAGCTTTCTGCAAAGTGGACTACAAATATCTCCCTTTGCCAAGTCGTATATAAGGTTAGTCTTATTTGCTGGAGTAGTGAACAGTTATGGTAATGATTGTTCCATGTATTAGTCAAACCCCCAGGCGTTACCAGGGACACAGACTTGTGACTCGTGAAAAACTTATGACATAACATAAGTGGTCTAATTTATTAATTTGTTTTTTTTGTGGACAATGACAATGGTATAAGCAGCCAGTGTTGGGCAGTTACACATTACTCAGTAATCTATTACTGTACTATACTGTACTATTACTCTACCCTGTAACAAGTAGTGTAAGGGATTTCCTAAACAGTACTAATTATATTACAGTTAGTAATATAAGTAACTCTGAGTTACTGTGTTACTTTTTGACATAGGCAGGCTATGATGATAGTCAGGGCAGGTCATGTCAGCTGCTAGCCAAAAGGCTAAACGAAGGATGGAGAATGAGGGAGAGGGAGAGAGCCACAGGGGGAAGTATTGCCATTATTTTGAGTTTGCTTGGCTCCTCGAGAGAAAATATACAGTGAGCAGCAAGCCCAGAACGATCCAACACAATGGTTTTGGCCTCCATCTTGTTGGACATTATCCCTCACATATTTAAAGGCATCAATTAACAAAGCAAGACAGCATTTTAAGAGCTCAAACTGTAATTATGAGCTGTTTTATGATCCAGACAAGCACTTTTCTGTAAAATACCAATTATCTCCCTACATAACTGCCATATATTAACATATAAAGAGGGAAATGAACGGAAAAGCTATGCAGGGAGAAACCAGTGTGAGGCCAATAGTTTGCGATCTTCATCACAACAGCACTGAAGTGCGTATAAACAGGCTGCATGTGGGAGCACAACAGGAAAAAATGGAAAGTAATTTTCATCGTCTGTCCTTTTCTACCAGGAGTGCCACCACAGCTCTGAGTGCCCCCTGGCGCATTGATTCAAAGATGAAGGGGAGCCTCAGCAGCAGCGTGATCCTAAACGAGATGACACAGGACTCTGTGGCTGATTCTTTGGACAGGTGCATGCTGGGTGATTTATGTGCGCATCCTTTCGCAGGTCCCCAGGAGCAAATATTGACTGTTTATTTCTCCAAGCTCAAGGCAACAGGGAGGCAGCAATTTCTTTATTTTTGGACCTTAGATAAATTGAACCCCGCAAGATGCAAACGCACCTGACAGGGAGCAATTTTTTTAACCTACCCATCCCCCACCTCTGAAAATGGAGAGGAAAAAAGAGCAACTTAATAGCGGGCATTATTGATTTGTCATTCTTCCTCTCAGACATCTATACACAACAGAGACATTTCAATTACATAGGGACTTTTCCGATTGCTTCTTCACTCAGGCCCCCACCAGGACAGGCTACCTGCTGTGGATCAATGATGGACCCCCACCCACCAATAGTGCTGTATATTCATGTTGTTTTCCACTGTGCATGAAATCAGTGCACAACTTTCTTTACATAAATGACAGATAATATGTATACATTAAGTTCAAATTCTCTGTGACAAAAAATCTGACACAAGGACGCAGTGAAGGTTAGGCTAAGACAACATTTTTGCTGTCAATGCTAATGATAGCAGGTAGATGTTAAACACAGCTAAATTGAAAAAATGTATCCTTGAATTGCCCTTTAAGGACACAATAAATAAATATACTCAAGAATCTAACATGCTGAAAACACCATGTTCAATCCGGAGGGTCCTGTTTTTCCCTCTTTAATTTGCCCTTTACTGGGAAATGGACTGCACAGGTTTTTCTCAGCAAACTCCGCTCCTGGGGGAAATTGTGTTTAGTGTTATCGGTGGGAGATACACGAGCTCAGTCAGCCAGAACAAACAATTATTGTACAGAGGGCAGAGCCGGGGTGTCCGGATGGAACCGGCCCACATGCTTATAATACTGAACCCAGAAGTAATAGAAGGAGGATTATACATTATTGAATTATGAGGATCAGAGCTGCTCCTCATTCAGTATTTGTGTATTCATATTTTGCCTTTTTCATTCTCTTCCTCACCTGTGTGTGTGTGTGTGCCACCTTGTCTTTGTGTTTCAGCATCTGTTACCCACCAGACAGTCAGTGGAAACACTGCACAGTCAGTAAAGACAGACTGAGACTGGGTTGCAGCAACAAAGATTAATTTCATTTAATATTAAAAGGATACTCCACCCCAGACTCATAATCCACTCAATATGTACTCACCCCCATGCCGATGTGAGGATGGGTGAAGATCTTCAGTTCACAAAACAATTCTGGAGTTTCAGCAGAAAACAAGGTTGCAGCCAAATCCAGTGAATGGCAGTGAATGGAGATCAAATGTAAATGTAAAAAGACACCATTTACACCATTTTTTTAGCCGAAATATCAACTGTAGCATGTAGCAGGTAGCATGTAAACATGGCGTCGATCTCGCAAGACTTCGTATATCTTTTAATGGACACACGTGTGAAAATATTGCGAGATCAACAGCATGTTTACATGCTACCTGCTACATGCTACAGTTGACATTTCGGCTAAAAACATGTCGTAAATGGCGTCTTTTGTGGTTAAATTTTAATGTCGCGGCTGACAGACACTTGGATTACACTATACGAGCAGGATGGAGGCATTTTGTGTTTGTTTTGTGTTCTTTTTTTTACATTTACATTTGATCTCAATTCACTGCCATTAGCTGCAACCCTGTTTTCTGCTGAAACTTGGATTGTTTTGTGAACTGAAGATCTTCACCCATCTTCACATTGGCATAGTGGTGAGTACATATTGAGTGGATGATTATCTATTACTGAATCCAAATTTAGTGATTTAAACCAAAAGTTAATAGAGTTTAATCATTATGGAGATTCTTGCTTATCCTAATTAAAAGATAAATAAATAAAATAATTCAAGTGTTGTTGGGACCCTGTAAATATAAAAGAGGGAGGAAGCTTTAGCCTTTAGCTGACCTGTATTCCTTAACAAAATGCTGCATTGTTTGCTAGGTCACTAAAAAGTTAAAGCTACTACAAGGTAGAGTCCTGCACTAGGTCAGGTACCCATAGTACCTTCGTGTGACAGGTAAGAAATATAGACTGAAATTTGAAAGTGAGGGCACGGGTAAAAATGAACTAATTGCAGGTGGGCAGCAGATGTGAACAATAATTTAACACATACAATAATTTTTTTCCTTGATGAATCAGAAATAAAAATGATTGTGCAGAATTTTTAACATTTATATTCACTAATACAGTAATATTAAATCAGCTGCCAGGGTTTTATTATGAAAGTCTAACCTGACACCACATCCTGCCAAACAATGGGATGTCATTATTTGATTTGACAGAGATGTAGGCTAACTGCTGACTAAAACTGATGACATAAAGGCAAACATGGCTAATGGAGGATACCAAATACATTGTTGAAGGTGAAATCGGACATTTGGGAGGATTTTTGGGTGCTCAAAGACTGTGACAATAATGTTGTCAGTGGCTTTCCTGCTTGTAAAAAAGTATTAGCTTTTGATAGCCACAATCTAGGCTTGATGTCACTTTGGAAACATCAAAAGCTGCTCAGGCACTGTGCCATTTGAGTTAAGATGGTCTGCAGATGGTCTCGTTAACTAATGTGAGTCATCAGTATTAAATTGAATGGGTTATAACCAGTTAAAAAGTCCTTGTAATAGCTTTAACAAAATGTTACATAGTTTTCTTGCTAGCTAAAAAGTCTGTCAGTCAAGTTAACCTACTCATTATGGCTGGCAGAAAAGCTCTAGTTTCTCCTTCTTTGAGAAAAACTTGAGAAAGATCAAATAAAATGTGATTATTTTGCACCATCTAAAAAGGCAGTTATTTTAACAGTTAAACCTCATCATGTGTAACTTTAAAGTTAATACTGGCTCACAGTTTAAATTGGAGTTTAAGGTTTTGGTGGAACAAAATTAAATAATAATAAAACAATAAATTTAGGAGTGAAAACAAAAGTTTAAAAAATCTGATACAACATAATTTACAATCAAACCATAATTAAATGTTTACATGTTGGTTCAACTCAGCCCAAATCCTCCTCTGGCTCTGAGAACACAAGCATCTTACCCGCTGCACTGAGGTGAAAAAGTCAGAGACAAACTGTGGGTGGTACTGAAGAAGAAAAGCAACATGCATTGTTCATTCAGTGGCCTGATAGCCTATTTTGATTGAGAAAACTGCTGCATTATGTTATTTTGGTACAAATCTTCCCATAAAACCTGTTCAACATCAAGAGGCTTTTCACAAGCACGATAGAGGAAAATGCATCAAATTACAGTTTTACTTTTTCAACAACATTGTTTTTCTTGGCAACCAAGCCTGTTTTTTCTTCCTTTATATAGCTTTCTTTGGTTAACACTTGTTTATCAGCTGAGAGGCAATAGACTAAACTATGCTCTCGATCATTAATGTTCTTTGGTCTAACCCGTGTAGACAACGCAGTGTGTTGAAACTCTGCATTGACTCCGGTGCTTTCATTGTGTCATAATTAACCAGGAGTGCTCATTAGAAAGCAAGGAATCATCGGAAACTGTCACAGGCCAAACTAAGGTAAAACTTAATGTGAACCTTAATGCATGAATAAAAAATAATCTCTGAACGTGTTTGTGTCTAAGGCTATTTTCTGCTTTCAAAAGCTGTTGGCTAGACTGAAATAATGATTTTGAAGCTACGTGAGGACAGTCGTCAGTACTTTTTGAGAAGTGCAAATTCCAGAAGATTTGTGTTATACTTGATAATGCCTTGGTGTATTTTTTGTGTGAGTCTAGTCTGGCAAGTCTAGATGTCTTTCCTCTTCAAATTATATTTATATACTGCTTATTTGCTTTGGTGCCTCAGTTATTTTTGATTCACACCTAAATTTACTTCATCAAATGAAAAGTAAGGCTGCACAATCGCAATATTATGGAAATCGCAATATGACCAAGTGCAATATCTGGAACCAAATCGCAATGTTTTGAAAACAGCGTTATAATGAAGTACTGTAGTACTGCAGAGATGCCCTGGCTTAAAATTCTTGTTCTTCAGATGAAAGAAAACATATATGTCTAACACATGACCCCAGCAAATGTTACATTACCATGATCTTATTTTTTTCCAGTAACATTGAACATTGTACTGCACAAATGATCATTTCCATACCACAATCACAATTTTTTTTTTTTTAACCATATTGTATATCCCTAATGAAAAGTCTAGTTCATTCCTGCCTCCCACAGCTGAGAAAGATTGACAAAATTAGCATTTATAAGCAGTATTAGTGTTTATTCGAGTATCTGTCAGCAACAAAGGTGCTTTCAGACCATGAGTATTGCTTGGTTCTGTTCCAGAAGTTAGAAAAAATGATTAAAAATCCTAATTGTTGATGCATTGACAACTAATAACTAAAAAGCCAAAAAAACAAAAAACAAAACAAAACAAAAAACAGTATGTTGTGTGGTTTACTTCATGTGTTCAGATAAGGACGGCAATAAAAAAAAATGTGTTCAATATTTCTGTATCTATTTATTTATTTAATTAATTAACAAACAATTTTTCATAAACTCTAGACTTTTGTGTGCTAAACCATGAGCGAGTCCAGGCGTCTCAGCCAGGTCAAACATGTTAGCAGGACTGAATGCTGCAGTAAGGCAACCCAGATTACAACTACAAGGTTGAGAGTTTTATGTATATGAGACAGACCAGTTTATGATGATGTAACTACCACAGCTACCACACTTGTAGTTTTTTTTTTTTAATGCTCACAAAGTAACTGTTTAACTGTATTTCTAATGCTCATTTGTTGTTGAATATGGAAAATAAACCCCAGGAATATGGCTCACAATTGTTCACTGTCTGAAAGCACCTTTTTTTTTATTGTGTATAGTTGTAGCACTTTGTAACTGTGGGTCTAAGTGCTCCATAAATAAATTATACCTTCTTTTTTACTTCTAATTTTATATTTAACTATAAATTCATTTTCAAAAAAAACAACAAAAAAAACAGAACAAAACAACAACAGAAACCCCATAAACAGCATGTTTGGAAAGCTTTCTGTCTATTTTCCAGGAAACAGGCCTATTTGAAGGAGAAGGATGCTGACTTAACAGATAGACACAGCCAACCACTGTGGAGAGATCGCTCACAGAAATACAAGAAAGTGACAGATACCGTCTGGCCCACAGAGAACTGTGCAGAGACACACAGTGTTTACCTGCTTTCTGTCCTCGTCTCTCCCCTCATCTCATCCCATCAACTTATGTAGCTTCTGAGGAGGCAACACCAGCACCCTGCATGAATCCTGATAATACAGCCACTGTACAGCCAATGAGAGAAGGGGATTTTAAAAACACACACAGACACACATGTGGAGCATCATGCTTAAGACACCGTACCTCTTGGCTGTCTCTTATCCACCTGCTGAGGTGTTGTGTTGTCTATCACTTCTGTTGGTGAGTCGTCGGTGTTTATTTGAGTCAGACTCTGCTTTCAGCTTGTTGAACCTGAGACAAACTGCATCGACTCATTGATGCTACACCAGCCAATACAATACGATGCTGACAGGATCAGGTTTCCCATTGATTTTGTAATCTTTGTAAGAGTGAATACATCACCTTTCTCATGGGGTCCCCAGATTTGTTTTGGAAGTTTGATTTTAAAGTAAGAAATGTGGAAAATTAACCATAACATGCAATTTATTCTAATTTCCTTATAGTATTGTCACATATTCTTTAGATTATATGGTAGTATTTTTAGTAGAGTAATAATTTCTCACTATTTTTCAGCGGTAATGAAAACATCCAACTATACAGTCATTTCTATTAACATTTCCTTTTACATCTGAGTGGTTACATGGATTACTGGTCACCTCCCTAGGGAGGTGTTCCACACACGTCCAGCTGGGAGGAGGCCACAGGGCAGACCGAGGACTAGGTGGAGGGACGATATCTCTACCCTGGCCTGGGAATGCCTCTGGATCCCCCAGTCAGAGCTGGTTAATGTAATCGGAGATAGATGAAGATGGATGGATGGATGGTTACATGGACGTGCATGACCATCTTCATTGGACTGATCTAAAGTTATTAGAGTGTTCAGTGGTGGTGTATGCAGCCATTTTGGCGTCTTTTTCTTTTTCTTTTTCTTTTTTTCAGGAGCCTCTGAATGTTTTTGGACATTCAGAGGTGATCTTTTGCATTCAGTGCCAAACCTGTTGAAAGCTACTCTGCAATCGGCTGTATTGCTCAGATTAGGAATGGTGGACTGCATACCTGATTAATCTAATTAATTAGCTGCCTTAGTTTCCATTCACAGATTTTGTACTCTGCTTTGTTAGTGAACTCTAAAGTTGTTTTGCCTCACAGCTGAATGGTGAATTTCCATGTCGGCATTAAAGGTTGGCTACTTCAAAGAAACTGACACAGGTGAAAAGTTGATCTAGTTTACTGCAGTAATAGCTATTTATGGTCCGACATATTTATGAAAGTAACACTGAAGTGTTAGTGAGGTTTAGAGAGGGCTGCCCAAAGTGGGGCCCACAGGCCATAATTTGTCCGCTATAAGGTTAGATTTGGGCCACCAGGTGTTTGGAGTTGTTGGACGTTTTTTTTTTAAATTCTGATATAAATTTATGTTTATGTTGCTTATTGTGGGGTAAAATGTTCTTTAAATATGTAAGAACCCTAATTATTCATTATTTTTAATAATCTGAGCCCAGCAGGCAGAGTGACACTTTGCACAGAGAGTCAGTCACTTAAGGGAACTTGGGATCCTTTTACCATTTTGCATCGTAACAATACAAAAGATTAAAAAAAGAAAAGTTTGGGCACAGGTGACATATATTATGCTAACACATGTAACCACAGACACATGTTCCTGCTGTAATGCTGCTTAACTGGTCCTAAGTGCAGAGAACACACCGTATGAGTAATTTGTGACTTCAAAGACAATTTTTTTTTTCTTTGTTCAACATAAATACAAAAATCTGCTGCTAGAATGGGCAGGTAAACACTGACACTGAACAAACTGAATAACTTTTTTAATGAGGAAGAACAAACTGAAGCAGAGAGAACTTGGCATTGGTGCCTCCAAGACTCAGAAACCAGAGTCTGGAATAATAAAAAGCTATGGTGCATTTTGCAAGTGAGGCCAGTGGTTTGGCTGATCAGTCAAAGCAAACTATCGTCCATCAGTCCCTGAAAGTGGGATTCTTGTCCTCTGGCAGTGGTTGAATGCAACAAAGTACATTCACTAAAGTACTGTATTTAAGTACGATTTTAAAGTAGACTACTTGTACTTCACTTGAGTATTTCCATTTTCTGCTATTTTATAAGTTCTATACCACTACATTTTGGAGGCGATATTGCACTTTTCCCTCAACTACATTTATTTGATAACTTTAGTTACAAGTTACTTTGCACATTCAGGTTATTAATATAAATCAATTAACTAAGTATGATGCATCATTATAGATGAGGCTATCCAGCAGTATATGAATAATAAAAATAAGATCCATCTTCAGCAGCTGCAACATTAAAGTGCAGCAGGTTCATCAAGTATTCTCATCCAGTAATGTAAAATATGTATTATATTCTGAAATGGGCCATTTTGCACTTCTACTTTTGGTACTTCAAGTGTATTTTTATGGTAATACTGTACTTTTGTACTTAAGTAAGAGACACGACTTGAACACAAGTCAAAAAAGTTGGGAACCTCTAGTCATAAAAAATCAACATTTCAGACCACTCTCTGTCTCTCAAGTACAACTATTGACTTTTGAGGATATCCAGCTCCAATAAGAAAACACAACGATTGTTTACTCATTTTGTTTATTGTTCAAGAAGTAATAAGATTTCCCATAAAATTGTCTTACAGATGGTGTCCTGACTGTCAAGACATAATATTGGATATCTAACCATTTTGCCAACCTTGACAAAGTTTTTTGTAAAGTGTTCTGTTTTTCTAAATCCCAGAAGCACATGTATAACTCATCACAAGGACACGCCTTGGCTCGGTCACCGTTCCACAAAACTATGAGGACAGTTTCCTCACCATCAGAGTAAATAATAGAGCAAGGTTATTTTTCCAATGCACAGTGTCGTCCTGTAGAATTAGTAGATAAAGCACACGCAATTTTAGGAGCAAGAGGGGAAAACAAGCAGGTGAAGTGCTGCCTTCATGGTCAAACCGTTGTGTTTGTATTTTTAAATATAAAACTTTTGTGTGAAGCGGCAGATTGTCCCCCGGTGGCTTCCTGCGAGTCAAGGAGAGCCGAAGTAGATAAGCCTAATGACTCCCACACTTCAAAGCAGACCCATTTAAATATTAAATTACACCACATCATTAATTTAAAAAAGTAAGGAATTGAATGGGCCGAGTTTTCAGCAGCAGATGTTATAGATGACAGCAAATGCAAGGCCACAGACACAGAGGCACAAACACAGAAAGAGAGAGAGGGTAGGAAAAACATAAACACGATAAACACTAATTAGCTACTCTAATTGAAGTGCACTCTTAAAGTAATTACTAGGCAGAGGAAGCAGTATTTACATTCATAAATAATCCTGACAGCATGGGGAGCCACTGCGGGAGGAGAGTCCCTCTTCTTTCCATTGGGTCTGGGGGAAGGTGGGCTTCCCACTTTATAAATCTGTCAGTCATCAACATTATCAGCTCGAGTTTACTGCTAATGGCTCTGTACAACACTTTATTTGTAAGCATTAAATCAGAGATTGGCTGACTCGAAAAACAAATGCTGCAGGTCTTAAAAAAAATCTTTATCCTGCTGTACACAAGCAGTTATCGGAATATAGATCAATGTAGCATCCTCACTGAAAATCATACTCTTTATCCTTGTGGAATAATGTCTTCATCAGACAGTAACTAGAGCCTTGCTCTTGTACAAGTCTCAGGCCTAAAAGACCACGGTCACCTCTACTGCAAGGCGGCGTAGGCTGTGTCCCTCTGTGGCTTTTTGTTTGTGTCTTATTACTTCTTAATAAAATAAACCTTTGGCCACAGTTCAGTGGCCCAACAGGCAGGGAGAAGTGTTCAACATGTGTTTCTATCTTCTACTAATGAGCCTGTTCATTTACGCAGCATAATAACAATACAGGGCCAAAGAGGAAAAGATATATATTTTTTACTGTTTTGTCTAATTAAGTAAGTAATTGTCATTAAAGGGATAGTTTGTATTATTTGAAGTGGGGTAGTATTATGTACTTATCAATAGTGAGTGTATTTCCAACAGTTATACAGTTTGTCAAAGCAAAGAGGACCACAAGTATGGAAACTAAGCAATATATTACTGTGGACAGGGTCAGCAGAAAAATGTATTTTCATTTAGAATATTTTCACTGCCTTACCTTGCTGTCAAACAGCCTTTTCTGATGGAAAATTGCTGTTATAAATTGTTCTCTCCAAAGCAGTCATGCTCCCTTGGCAAAAACAGTAATTTTACCTTATGGGAGTTGCTCGTCTACTACTGCCTCCATCAGTTCATTCAAAAGTACTTAAAGTAATTCTAAAAGGTTAGTGCTGATTCACCAAAGTCGCATGATTGCACAAACCCACTAATCACTTGAGTCAGTGGTTCTGTCACCTGTGTTCTGTGAAGTAAAATCACTGATTTTGGAGTCTGGTTGGTTTGTAAAAGGAATGTCTGGCTTATATAACAGTGGTTTTCTTGTTGGAAAAGGCTGTCTGGCAGTAAGGTAAAGTGGTGAAAACATTTTAAATATAGCCTACCCACCCTAGCCCAAAGTAACAGACTAAATCAGATAAACGAAACCAGAAATGAAAGACTAAAACATCTGGCACGTACGACTGCACACAATGACGCTACCTCCCACCACAGACAGACAGAGAGACACACAAACACACACACAGACACTCCTAGAAACATGATTTCACAAATGCAATGTCCAGTTTGGATGGAAATGATTACTGTTAAATGAGGAGAGTCAGACAATCCGGAGATGACACATCAATCAAATGGCAGCAGAGTGTTTGTCTTGCATATTGTCTTGTCAGTGTGTCAGCCCACCAAGACCCTGTGGATCTCAAAGTGCTCCTATCATAAAGGAATATCATTTTATGTGCCACACACAATGGAGACAGGTGTATTTTGACTTTAGCATTGTTATTTATGAAGTTGATAGGTGGCAGGTGGAATAAATCTAGCCATTTGCTGCTGCACAGTATTAAGGCATATTGTTGTTTTTGGTAGTGACCTTTCGATCAAACTGAAAAAAGTTAGGATTTATTCAGTTTTTTTTGCAGAACACACTTGATGTTCATAAAAGTGTTGAGATGTAGGATGATGACTTACTCACTTAATAATACCAAATTTTCTTTGCAGTATGTGACAAACTAGTCTGGTAAAATAGACCTATCACCACAGCACACAACGCTGGAGAAAGGTCTGGCTGTGCACATTGTCATTCTGCTGGAGAAATATAGAATGAAACAAAGTTAAATGAATATGGGCAACGACACAAACAAGAGTTTTCTAAAGCTGTCTAAAGTCCGAAGATCTTAATAAGTTCAAGAGTCAAGAGTCACGGTGTAGACGTGTACCGTAGTTATTAAGTAGACCACACTCAGGGACAAGTGGCCTTCAGAAAGCAACTGACAGCAAAATGCAGCTGATTGCCTAAAGACTACCCCCCACCCCCCCACAGAAAAACACAACAAGGGGATGGAACAGTCACTCTTCTGGGATTGTGACATGACAGGAGTGTTTCTAACTCTGTCATGAAGCCAGGATGAGGCAGGAGTATTTTTGTGGAAGTGGGATGGGACAGGAGTGAAAATCTACTTCCATTTCATTTCCTTTAAACAGTTCATGTCATGCAGACTTCTGTAAAACCTTGAAGCAGCAATTAAAAAGCTCTCCACTGTGCCTGAAAAGAAAACTATTGCAGTGGTTTATCTAAAGCACTGCATATGCTTTTTTCCTGCATATACTGTCTCCATGTTAATTGGCACTTAACTAAGTGGTGTGATCTTCATAATTTCTTGAGAGACTTTGGATGTCTTGACATATGAATTAATGAAATGGTCGACAGGTTGGAAAAAGCTGCAGATTTGCAATTTAACAGATTTACGAACTCCAGCTGCCTCCCTCAGTTAATTTGTGTCTGCCCTGTCCCTTATATGTATATGACCAAATTAAATTGTCTAATTTGAATTGTTCTCATGGCTCTGGCAAACATCACAATGTCTCCTTCGTGGGGTGGGCCTACAGGAAATAGCTTTCTATTAAGTTGTCACTTATCAACCAGTGAGAACTGCAGGGGAGGGGAAGTTTTTTTTAATCAAAAAATTGTATGTTCACACAGAGGAAAAGCACATGGAAGAACCCCGCTGAGTAGCTAGAAGAGTCTGAGACATGCCATTAAACATGCCTGGCTCTGCTCACACAGAGAATTGTAAAACAAAAGCAGAAGATTTATAGATTTTGAAGAGGAGACGAGCCTTGGGTGACCCTGCTGAAATATTGATTTTTTTCAAAAGTGGACACATTTTGCTTTAACTTTCAAATATAAAGTACATTAATCGATAAACTGAAGAGATATCCTTCATTTAATCCCACAAAGAAGAAGTCACTCCAAGATTTTTACCAATCTTGGTTCTTCTGTGATGTATTATGAGTTTTCAAATGGTTTCTAATTAGCTCCTCCAGACTGAGTGGCCAAACAAAAGGCAGCAATACAAAAAGAATCAAGTGCAAAGGATGTTTAAGCACTGTGAGGATGAGCTGAGATAATGATGGTTATATTAAGGATCCCTCAGATGTCAGCAACGAAAATGAATCTGACTCAGTGACAACATGAAATCTAACTCTACTTTGGTGTGCAGAAGGAGCCCAGAGGGAGCGAGAGGAGAATTAACCTGTAGTCAGGTAACACTGACAGATTGTGACCCGTATGCGCATTATATCTATATACTGAGGCTTAGTTAAGCACAGAGGAAAGAGGGAGCAATTCACAGGCCACTAACAGTGATTTGGGTGCTCGTACTAAAAGTTTTATGAAGCATGAATTTCATTTTCTAATCTATTTGATTTATGACCCCCCTGTGGATCTCTGCGAATATGTGCACTGTGTGCTGCTGTTTGTTGTTTTAGCACATCTACCACACAGACACTTTAGTCTCACAGGTTTTTAGGTTGATTAAGAGTTTCTTCTTTTTTTCTTTCATTTTAAGAGAGCAATGGTTTCAGTTCATGTCAACAGGAGGCTATAATCAACAGACATTTGACCCTTCGAGACAGAGCCTCACCCTTACTCTGCCCTGTGTTTTATTAGCGTCACACTGCTTCTTCTTCAAAGCACGTTGCTTCTGAGGATAGATTTTTAGTGCACAATAGAGAGGAAAAAAATCTCCACCAGGAAACAGATGGTGAAGCACCTACTGCAATGGCACCAAAACTGCCAGATATACCCAACAACCTTGCAACATACATATATACTGTAATTATAAGGTGATTTAGGTATATGAAGTATAGTCTATAGTGTAATAGTATTGAACCAGGGCATCCTGTGTTCAAGTAACTGTACAAAAATGAAAAGAAAAACATTAAATGGGATGATGAGCCCAAATGTCACAATTTAAACATTGTTATTCAGTGTTTTCCAGCATCAGCTGTCTTGTAAGGCTGAGAGGAGGGGATTCATGATGAGAAGTGTGACCAGAAAACTAAAAATAAACAACAGAATTGCTGATTAAGCCTCTAAACAATTTTTACAGTGTCACATTTGCATTTACACACTTACACACTAAACATTAAATTATATATTAAGCAACTCAGAATAACAAAACACACATATTGTTAAGCATGAATAAAGGAGTGCTGCTCAATTAGTAAATAGACTTGTTTTGTTTTTGTTCTTGTTCTTGTTCTCTGTACGAGAGAATATCACAGTAATCTTCAATAACAATGTGATAAACATTTTACAGCCTCTGAATGTCTTTACATTTGTGTAAAAAATCCCCAAAGGAAACACTCAGGATCACACTCAGAGATATATACAGTAAGCAGCCTATATACTGTACAGGGGGAGAATGAATATGCCATTATTTTGTTAGACTTCATTGATTTTGATGTTTTTATTTTTTTTAATTTTTAATTTTTTTTGTTGTGTTGCATTACGCTGTGCTACAGTACGCTGTGCTGCGCTACATTATTCTACGTTACTTTTAATAAGTCCACTGGGACACAGAACTTGGTCTCCTGGGTGAAAGTCCTGTGTTTGTTTTATCTATATATCCACCCCACCTCCTCCCTACATGGACTTTATCTCCTTTTATACTGTTCCCTCATAATAAGTACAGCCACTAGAGGTCACTGCCTAACAATAAACGTAATGATGGCAGGATATTTAACGTTATTTTACAACAGGCAAAGATGGAAACAGGAGGGAGAGCCGGGGGGAAGACACAGCAAAGGGCCACAGGTTGGAATCGAAATCCACGGGTGCTGCTGAGGAATCAGCCTCAGAATATGTGCAGCACACTTTACCAACTGAGCTACAAGGGCCCTAGAATACAAAGAGACATTGTGTACATAACATGGAAACTGTTATTTGAAAATGATTTTTCCACAGGAGTTCTTTTATATTTTCTTTCTTTGAATGTCTTTCAATCCAAGTATGGTAATCAATACAAACAAAGGAGAAGATAAAATATGAATGTGAACACAGCATGTTCTGTCATCATACAGCCTCTAACGAGGCACATTTATAGATCTCAGCATCTGACAACTTAAACACAACAGAATAAGGAAATAATACAGGATCTATCTTTCATAATAGAATTCCACGCTTCTTTCTTCTCCTTTTAATGCAATTTGATGTCTCAGTCAAAGGAATGCACTCAAAAAAACAATAAGTGAATGCTTCACTCAGATGAGAAAAGAAAAAGCTGCTTTAATCAATTCACTCCCCTGATGAGAGAGCAGCTCTGACTGTGACTGTGTTTCACGACATAAATGCTTCTTTTTCCATACTTCTGGCCATCATTCCTCAGTTATGATAACATTTTATTCACCCGCCTCATTGCTGATTTATGTGTTTGGAGCGACTTTCCAGCTTTTTAACAGCAGTAGAGGAACATGAGACATCAGTCAGAATTGAAAACTAAGGGAGATCATTGAATTTACAACTCAAACTGTCCATTTAAAACCATGTCCATTAGATTTTTTTAGTTATTTCCTTGTTCACTCAGCATTGACGTGTGCTGTAGTTCAGTCAACCACAACACGAGGAATGGATTTATTAAGTGAATGCAGTGTGCAGAGTTGTGATTTGGCGTGTAGACTCTGACCTCATCAGTCCCCAGAAATACACTAAAATCAGCACTGAGGAGATTGGGGAATAAGAATAATTAACCATGCTTTATATACAGACAACAGGTAAGCAGAATTTTCTGTGTGAGCCACCTTTCTGCCAATAAGGCTCTTCCAAACACTGCAGGCACTGTAAACATATAAATCGAAACCCAGCATGCTCCTGACTTGCAACAACAGGCTTACCGTACGTATGGAGCAGATAATTATTTCACCTAAGCATATTAGTACAAAAATGCACAGTGTGGAGCAGACAGTATATTATTAATATGTCTAGATAAGCAGCAGATGACCATCACCCCATGGATATGAGCTTAAAGTTCACAATGAGTTCAGCCGCAGAGACCACAGAGGAGTAGCTCATTAGCTGAGATGTTATTAATACACAGACGTGTTATACAAACTGACACATCAACATAAAAAATTATTTAGAGAAAAAGCCAAATTGAGTCTTTGTTCTAGCCTAATACGCCAGCAATGTAGCTTTTTGATTCCATAAATTTGGGGAATTTGTAAGCACAGATTTTGTCAAAATCGGGGCATCAGAGGCCAATAATGTGAATTAAACCTACTACAAGTATGTTTTTTAACTGGTTATGAAACAGTCTCAGTGTAATACTGATGCCTCTATACCAGCTGCATAAGCAAATGAGACCATCTGTGAGAAGTTAAAAAGAAGCAGGAAGAGATTTTTCTCTAGATAATTTTTCGTTGTGGTCATGGCCAGTGCCAGCATCATGAGGACACATTTGGGGGCAATGCCTGTCCAATGAGCTTTTGTGCTGCCCCAAAATTCTCAAAATTCATTATATTACACGTAGTAAGATTAATATTAACATTAAATATGATAAACATCTATTGACAATTAATTAAAATTCGTAACCAAATTCATGAGTTAACTATTTATTAATATTTTATTAATGTAAAACGCCAGTTAACTGTTGCATCTATGTTCTGCAGCCCCCACGGGGAGAGAGAGTTCTAAATGTCCAGGTGGCCCAGATGTTTTCAACCAGCATTTGAAAACAAATTGGACAGCTGACGTCTCGTAGAACCAGCTGTGGTTTGGCACCATTTTTTAATGCCTTTAATTGATAAGATAGCTGAAGATATGACAGGAAATGGGGAGAGAGAGTGGGGTAATGACACACAGCAAAGGACCGCAGACGGGGGTTGAACCCACGGCCATTGCAGAGGACCCACCGCCTCCACACATGGGCGCGTGCTCTATCTACTGAGCTACCCAGGTGCCCCATTTTGGCACCATTTTGATCCAGAAAATGAAAATAAGGTTGCATGTAGACTGTGTCAGAATAAACTGGCATTAAAGGGATGGGACAGGATTTTTTTTTTTACTCTGGGACAGGAGTATTTTCGTGGGAGTGGGACGGGACTAGAATGAAAATCAACCTGCAAGAAGATCAGACGGATGATTCTGCACCGCTAATGTTTGCCACACATACCAGGGGTATGTTTGTTATCATGGATAATTTCACATAAAGCAGCACCAGAAAAATGCATCCAATGCATGCAATGCATACAGAAAGATTTTTGATTAATTTAGTAATAATAATAATAATAATAACAATAACAACTTAGATTTATATAGTGCCTTTCAAGACACCCAAGGACGCTTTACAAAACAGAGGCAAAGCAAGTGAAAACAACAGACAAGAGAACAAACAACACAGCTAAAGAGAAACCAGCCTATCTAACCAAGACCAAATGCCAGAGTAAACAGATGATTTTTGAGAGATGATCTGAATGAGTCCAGGGTAGGGGCGTGGCGTATCTCAGAGGGGAGGGAGTTCCAGAGGGCGGGGGCAGCAACACTGAAGGCTCTGTCCCCAAAGATGCGTCGGCTGCTGCGGGGGACGACGAGCAGACCCATACCAGTGGACCGTAGACTCTGGGATGGAGTGTGATGGTGAAGGAGATCAGATAGGTACTGGGGGGCCAGGGAGTGGAGGGACTTGTAAGTGAGGAGGAGGAGTTCTCACCCACTCCAAGCCCTGGCAGCACATCACCCCCACTCTCATCCACCCCCACTGGCTCCCAGTGAAATTCCGCATCACCTACAATTTAAGCTTACAAAGGCTTCCTATGGTTTTTTATGTGACACCATACACGCTGTCAACTTACTTCAGGCTTTGATTTTTAAACTAGAGGTGACTTTAACTTTGCTCTTTTTTGTGCTTGAGAGTGCTGCATTTTGTGAATGTGCCGCTGTCTTTAATTGAGTCCTGTTGAGATACAGGTGAATGTGTGTCTCGTACCGTGCTGTTTGCTCATTGTATTGGTAGGACTAAGACAGCGTCTTATTTTTGTTTCAGAGCTGGAATTACCAGAGGTGAAATCAACACAATATTAAAGCTTTAAAAAAAACCCTCACGTCTCCACTTCCAATAATGCAACTCAATAATGTCTTTCTTAAAATTGCCCCTGTCTGATAAATGGGCATTATTTCAAACACTATGCCACTTGTTTGAAATGGAGGCTCAAAAATTGCAGTTTGAAGCACAGGCTTAGATACTCAAATATATATTTCACTTGAGTGGGGGTTCAGATTGTAAGCTCTTTCCTTAATTGATCATTGGTAAAATTAATGATAAATTATAGGATTAATCATAATTACAAAACTTTGCATGTATATACACCAAACAATATCAAATGTGTTTCCCCCTCTCAGTCATTTCCACAGCAGCATATTGCATATTCTCTGGCAGCATTATATAGCCAATGAAACATATAAAGATATAAAAGCCAACATATTAAACACACATGAGTTAATATCAGTTAACCTGTAGAGTGTGTTCATAAAATAATCTCTTCTATATTTCAGATCTTTATGCATTAACAGATCAATTAAATTTTACATGATTGATTGAATTTTTAATGACTGATTAATTGATCATCATTAACTATTGTGATCCCAACAGGAGAGTAATTCTCGCATTACTTTCATCAACTCATTCATAACGCTCAAACTTCAGTGTTAATGTGTGACAAAAGTAAGTCAGTCCACTTTCTAAAGTGAAACTTTCAACCACAAGTGAAGTTGAGATTAATTCACCACACTTAGTGATCCCAAGGTGAAAAATGCATTTCCGTGCTCATTATTGGTATTGACATTTCCTCACAATGTAAATCAATAGATATATTACAGTATAAAAATGCCCCATGAAAAGAGTCGACCATTACAAAAAAAGTCATTCAAAAGCCAAGAGATCACCCACAAACAGTGGGTGACAATGAGAGCATTGTGGGAGAGAAATTAAACAGCCTGCAGCTTCAGCAGCCTTATAGCTAAGCACAGTATGGTTTGTGGAAAGAATGACTTCAAAGGACAAACTACTGTACATAGCCTGTATGGAGGCAATGGTTTTATTAAATGTCTTCATCCTCTTGAACCTGATTGATTTTGAGTTTTTGACTTTCTGACATAATTTTACTCACTAAAGCTGCTGCTTCTGTGCGTATTTAACTTACTGTGAGCATTTGGTGCCTTTATTTGTTGCACTGTGTTATTATAAAGTTTTTAAGACCTTATGGAACTGTAGTTGAATTTCTGCAACAAACCACATGTCTAATAACTCATTTAGATGCCCCTTGCAGTCACTGAATACTGTGTCACATTGTGTACAAAACTGGTCTCCAAGTGGATTCTTCCCTCAAGTGTTCAACTGAATGGTAAATACTGAATAAAAGAAATTCACCCAACTGTTGCAAATCATTAATGAGCAGCAAATGGCAAATACAGACAGCCAAACTATATAATAGATATAATAGTACATTCTGAAACCACATATCTAATCAATTTGTCTATAAGCAAACAAATAACAAGAGATGAAGTGAAAAGTCATAATCGTTTATGTGTGAGACAGGTGGGCTCCGCATACGTAATTTTCAGTAATTTGCAATTTCTGTTGGAAATAGGTAATTTGTTGCATAATGACCATGAGAGAGTGAAGAGTAGATGACTGCAAGATAAGGCAAATTAAAGTTTAATATTTCTGATAGGGATGGGCATTTCAAGCTAAAATGCTATTTTGATATTCACTGGGCACTCCACAGTTAATCGAACATCAGACCCCCCAACAACTGGTATTTATCCATCATCAATGAACCAATACTGGCAGGCGCTCGTTAAGAAAGCCATCAGATGGAGAAAAATCCACTAAACTCTTGTTTCCTCTGAGTAATGTAATGATTTGTGCTGCTTCTCTGACATGGTGTCACTTAGTTTTGAACCAGTAAATGTTCAGTAAACAGCCTGCCGACCTGAAATAAAATACATCAGGGTCTACAGATGTCCCATCGGCGATAATACCTGTAATAACACGAAATTGCATTATTTCCAGGTGTGACAAAATGAGGAAAACAAAAAAGGGAAAATAGATTTGAAAAGAGAAAACAGTTGTCACATGAAATATATATATATATATATTTTATAATTTAATGACAGTTTGAATATTCAAAAATCATGACACATCTCTAATTTCCGATGAGTATCACTTACCATTTGTTGAATGGAATTTATTACAAATCAAACTATGTAATTGATTTTTATACCTTATGAAACCAATTCAGTTCGGGAAATGTTATCTGAAAATGTCAAATGTCAAAATGTAAAAAATCCTATGAAAGACATAACCAAAAACATTGCAGCTTGATAACTATGACTCTCTTCTCTGCAGTTTATGATCGCACAAGTATCTCCTCACTTGTCGCTGTCAACCATGTCCAGATTTATTTATCAATGCAAATAACTCGAGCTGGAACCCGTCATACACCAGTGGCGTATGCATTAAACTGAACTGTTTCCTCTGCACACACACTGAGCTGGGAAATACAGCTTAATCTTCTCCAAGGCTGTAGCATATCCCACCAGTCATCTCAGCCCCCATGCAGGGCATGTGATTGAACTCTCCTGGGTGCATGTGAAGTGCAGGAGGCATGGAGCGCCAAGGTCCAGAAGCCACCCTGCGGCCTCCAGACAGGCGGGGCGCAGGTTAATGAAAACATCAAACAACTCCCCGCGGAGCTCGGATGAATAGAAAGCTGCCATGACGATCACGGCCCCCTCAGGACCAGAGGGACTAAAAAATGATCCAAACAAACAATAATCTGCTATTCAAGTAAACACAAACAGCACAATTTGTAGAGGACATACAGTACACCACACTTCATCTTCTTTATGGTCGCACACAAAACAGAAATCTACCTAATGAAATTATTTCCCACCTAGCTTTTAAAGATAAAAGATTGCTTTGTCCCTTAGAAGAGAAAATGCTTGGTGGGCTTTTTATGCAAATAAATATCCTCCTATTCTGACTTTTCAGTCCATTATCTTCCGCATCTCATTTTCAAGTGAGTGGTTGCATTTTTGTAAAAGCTAGAAAAGTTGAAATGAAAGAAAATGTATCTGTGTTTTTTTTCCTATGCTTTAATACTGTTCCTGAAATGTCATACATGCAGTTAGTGTATATTACATAATGTATTTTAACAGGTGTAATCCCATGAATAAAACCAATTGAATGTCCTCCCACCACCTCTGTCCCATTTAATGGAAGTGTGTCTTTAAAGCGCATAGATACAGTTATTCACAGCACTTGTACAGTGTATATGCAGCAATGTTAAGTATTACATTATGTGAAGTATTGTATATACTTTACAAAGAGGGGTGCTCTGTGTGAAGTAGGCAGTTTAACAGTCAGATTATCTCAGTATGCAATTATATACTTATAAATCAATTAATAGATAAGAACAAAATAGGCTGGCCTTTTACTCTGAGCATTGTTTTTGTGTTTAGAATCAAATTGCAACAATATTTAAATTCCAAATGTAAACACGATAATTGCACTTTTTTCAACCTCTGCATGAAATAAAACAAGCTGAGATTACTGCCTCAAAATGTTGTACGCCTCCAAAATCCAGTCAAGTTGCAGACAGTTTGTGTTCATGTCCGGAGGTGAACTGGGAAAGAAATCCAGCCCTGGACAAAATCCACAATATACAATCCTTCAAATATGGATGAACAGAAGGTCTACCCAAGAGTTTCATGGTGGGAACCCAAGATTAGTGACACCAATTCAGTAAATGCATGAAATATGATCTCAGTCTCCCATTCTGTCCCTGCAGTATGGCATTGAATAATGGCCAGACAAGTGTTTTTGCCAAACATTATAATGCCACAGTGAAGCTGACCTTTGACCTTTTTAGTTCTTGAATTATGGCCAGAAACCATTCGCAGAGTTTCAGCTCAACTTTACAACTTTTGATTTCATGGATTTTTAAATCACTTTTCTTGGTGTCCTGTCAATTTTTACAGACATATCTTTTGTAATAGTGGTCTACAGGGGAAATGCTTTTCTAGCTGCAGTGGAATTTTTTGCTGTAATACCACAAGTTGCCACTGGACAAAACTGGAAGCAAGGCTGAGCCATGACACTGTATCAAGGTTTCTCGTCATACATCCATGCAACATGTTTCGTGAGGTCACAGTGACCTTTGACCAGCAAAATCTAATCAAGTGGATGTTTGCACCAAATTTGAAGAAATTTCCTCAAGGTGTTCAGAGATATCATGTTTGTATGAATGGGATGGACGTACTTATGGACATATAGACACAAGACCAACGCGTAAACATAATGACTTGGGCCAGCTAATCTAACTCCAAGACAGTAATTGTGCACTATATAAAAGTTTCCTCTGACTAAATCTGTGTTAAAGCCAGATTTTAAATATAAACAATGGTATTTTGACTCAAAAAGCACAAAATCATCTTCTCAAAACATTTTTTCAAGTTGTATTTGAAAACAAGCTTACATCAGAGTAACACAAAAGCTTCTTTTTACAGTGATGCACTCATCTCCGTGTATTTGGCCTTGGGTAAAATAATAAGAGATTGATCAAAACATTGAAACCATACAACTTTTTTCATGTAACGTGTTATTTTGTGTCACAGCAGGAAAAAAAAAAAGGATATTGCGGAACGGGTGCGTAGCAACAGTCCGACTACCCAATACTCCGACTACCCATTTCTCCGACCGCCCATTACTCCGACCATGGCTAAACAGAATATAGCGATAGGCGCGGGTGGGTGGCAACGTCCACATCCCACCACTCCGACATGGGCCTCTAAATGTCTAAATGGCAACACTTAATGTTCTATCAAACGTCCTGCCATTCCGACAATTCCTTTTGTCCCCAAAAGACTTTGATATCCTGCTTGCCCTTGTTTGTCTTGTCCAGTGCAGCTCCACATTAAAAGAAGTACACCGACCGGATATTTAAACCCTTTTCAGATCTATCAAACTGTGCATACGCACAACTCGCCGCAATTTCCCTCATATTTCGCCCTCTACACGGCCAAACCAACCACAACCATATATGGTCAATACAAATCAGCACCTGTGCATATATGTGCGCTCTGTGGAGTGACGTCAGTGGAAGACGGTGAAGATACGGACTGAGAGCGGGGAAAGAAGGACTTTCTCTGAAAGCGAGATACACGGCAATAACGGACAATAAACCAGTCAGAAAAATTATTTTGCATTGAATGGGCTACAATAAAAACAAAAACTCCCAAATCTGAATGAAAGGGAGTAGAAAGAAGCATAATTGTATTTAATCTGCCCCTTATCCCACAAAAACCTTTTTGTTTTTAACATGATGTCAAAAGTCACCAGTTATCATTACTTTGCCCCTTTCCACTAGACAGTTACACTCTTTTTTCTATCCTCTCCTCAGCTCCAAACACAGTCGTCTACACCTGTTAACTCAGGTGACAGAAAAACAAGTGTCAGTAGATCAGTGTGCGCTGCTGCCAGTGTGTTTTTTAAACTTCTCTAGAGTGTGCAAGAAAGCAAAAAAAATTAAAAAAAACATAGCCCCCTGACTTTTTTTAAACAAACCAATAGCTGAAGTGAGATCATAAGTCCTTGTCTGATGTCTAAATGCGTTGTTTCAGCGCCGCGGACAGCGCTTTATCCATCATGCGGTCACAGTGTGTGTGTGTGTGTGTGTGTGTGTGTGTGGCGTCGGAGTGTGTGATTAGGAGGTCGGACTAATGGACGCAAAATATAGAAATGTGTGGTCGGAGAAATGGGCAGTCGGAGTATTGGGCAGTCGGAGTATTGGGTAGTCGGAGTATTGGGTAGTCGGACTGTTGCTACGTCCCCTTGCGGAACAT
>JAJHUR010110684.1:4274-17352 GCA_027495735.1 Lutjanus campechanus | reverse complement strand
AACAACAACAAGAAATTGCTGACCTGTAATCTTTGGTCACTTTCTTTTTCACTTTTCTTTAGATAAACTTGAAACTTTCAAAAAGTGAAATAACTACACTATAATCTCCTTGTAAAATCTGAATTGTTCCCCCTTTATTCCACCTTGATACCCAGGACCTACTTACTTAATATGTACCGGTTAGAACTGTGTTGGTGCAGTTTTATTTAAAAAGTGACACTGTAACCCTGGAGTAATAACACAGTATATTGTGGGCTGTAATCTAAAGCGTTACCCTTCATTTATACATATTTTAAGTTGTTTCACTTCAGTTGTCTCCAGAAATGATTCCTGGTTTATCTGGATGATTCACAGAGCTCAGCTGGTCTGCACATTCTGCAGCCAGACAGGGATGCTGTTTTTCATGAGATACATCACTGCTGAGTTATTTTTTTTTTAAATAAAGGCCTGAGCACCACAAACTAAATTTCATTTAGCTTCAGAGTCTCTGAAAGAAATCTCAGAGACGAATCTCAGAGCCTGGACCAGTCAACCATGAACTATCTGCACAGACACATAATTGGACACAATGGACACATACAGTATATGTAGAAGAACAAACATTTCACAGATGTTAGTGGATCAAAGTTGAGATACAACACCAGTGAATTCCTGTAGATATTCCCCTGTTTGCCACAACAAGGCGATAATGCCATGTAGAAAAGTGGTTGCTGTCAGTCTAGCTTCCACTAGTCGGCAAAACTCACTTTGAGCTCAAATGAAATTGTTGGCTCCGCTGTGGATGGTGAGGTTACATGTGCCCATTGGACTGGAAGCTCCTGGTGGGGTCACCAACAGCAAACTGGTCCTTGGAAAGGGGTCAGACATGCAAAGATTAGGATTAGCAAAACAGGGGCCTGGAGGGAGAACTCTCAGGTGAGCATCAGGTGAGCCTGGAACCTCGGGGCCGGGCTGTTGGGCTCAGCATAGAAAGATAACATGGGTGGGCGCCATGTGGCCTCAGAACCTACTGGAACAGGAGTAGATCCTGGCAGACTGAAGGTGAGCTGAAGGTAAAAGGTGAAATTTTCAGTTTAAAACTTAAATTACTATAATTAAGTAGTCTTTTGGAGGTACTTGTACTTTTTTTGAGGAGATTTTCAAGTCTGTACTTTTGCTTGTACTTAAGCATGAGTTCTACTTAATTTACTGTGTACTGAGTATTTGAATTAATATCCAAACATTTCATCTACATTTTAGTGGCCAATCAGGTGATCTGATCACAAACGGCCAATGAAAACCAGGACATATGGATGAAAAAAGCCCAAAACAATATAATGTATCAGTACTTGAGTAGAGATTTTCAATACTCTACCCATCACTGATCTACATATTATTATTTATACTTTATATAACAATCATATAAGATTATAACATATGTCATTTTTACATTTATAAAACTAAATTTCTGTGTAAATTGTACATTTGTACACATGAATTTCTTTGATTTCTTCTTGGCTTTAGTTTTTATGTCCAAATGTACTTTGACAGTTTGTGTTTGACTGGTGGTGGCCCCGGGGTGTCAGTGACCCTGGTCAGGTGGGTACAATTAACTGACCTCTCAAATCAAAGTGGACCACACTTCCAGCACCTCGTCCCCTCTAATTAAAGCAGATTAAGAGAGATCCATCAAGACGTCCCACAACGTTTGTCCCACACGGCAGCCTCGTCTCAGCAGACCAATCATCATCTCTACCATCAATCAGCTGCCGCTTCTCTTTTCATTCATTAATCATTTTAGGTAACACCCATGTCTATACTATACTGTAATGATTTATAAACATACTTAGAATGAATTATACTGTGATTATAGCAATATGTAATTATAACCACTCCTAAATTTTCATAACGCTGCATAACAATAACCCTATCACATTATGAAGCATTTGATGGTGACGTATAAAGTCAAGTAGCATAATGCTTCATGATCGCTGGTCACTCAAAGACTGAAACTCCCACATTTTATAATGCATTATAATCATGTTATAATGCATTATATTGTGATTATAAGTTACTCTAACTGCTATTTGGGTGCTTTAATTAAAGTAATGAAATGCCTGAGGTATAAGCAGATATAATACATTACAAGCTTGTTATAAGTGGTCATTGTTTCCTTTAAGTAGGTGATGTGAATCTGATACTTTTTAAAGATGAACAACTGAATGATTGACATTTACCTTATGTCACTAATGTAATGTTTACCCAGTATATGCATTATTTATAATGCATATATTTATAATAACTGTATAATGTGATTATAGAACAATTCTCATTATAACCATTCTATAATGGATTATAACCACTGTTTTAATGCATTATAATGAGATTATAAGTGGTCATTGGGTTGCTTTGAGTAAAGTAATGAAATTCCTGAGGTATAGGCAGATTTTTAATTTGTGCAACATTCAATACTTCAATCAGGTGTATAATCATTCAATATCAATATCAATATTTCACTCAGGTGAATTTTAATTTCAGTGTGCAATAATCAGGTGTATTATCATCATTTCATGTGTAATATTAATATTCCTTCTGTGCAAAGGTGTAAATTTAAGTTCTGAGTCTGATTGTGTTGTAAATACTGTTCTTATTTTTATATTTCTCATTTAAATTGTTCATTTTTTTTTTTTTACATTTCCATTGCTTATATTTTATTTTTATATTTTTATAGATGCTTCTTTTTATGTTTGCTGCTTTAACACTGAAAGTGTCCCTGTTGTGGGACTAATAAAGAAATATCTCAATACTACAAGCTGGTTATTATAACACAATGTGATCCTTTACAAAAAAAATGTCAGTGATGTCATAAATCATTATAAAACACTTTATAATATGGTATGATTATTGTTATAAAGTATTATGGATATTCATGAGTACTTCTAACTACAATTATCCATTGCTATGAGCACAATATAATGCATTATAAGTATGCTGATGAGGGACTATAATGCATTATAGACCTGGATATCACAGAGAGTTTTACCTAGTTTTAAATTTACGTTTTAAAACTCAACACAGCTGCAGTTTTAGGGATTCTGGTGGGAACCTGAATAACTGAAGCAGGAAACTGTCACAGACAAAAACAGTTGAAAGCTCCTGGATGAGCTGGTAAGAGACTGAGTCTGAGTTTTGATTATTTTATCAAATCATTATTTGTTTTCTCTGACCTATGACTCAGAATTCTGTTTTGTGGTGTTTTTCATTCAGAATTTATTTCTGAAGTATTTTTTCACCTGGCTGTAATAATTATATATAAAAGACAGGGGTGGTGGTGGTGGTGGTAAATGTTCCCTCAGAGTTCAGTGTTGTACCTCAGCAGGACAGAATCAAAGGTGAGCATTAGTCCAGGCGGGTGGGCGGCACCCCGGTTGGAGGTGGTGTGGTGTGTCGAGGTGTCATCTCTTTCCCGGCAGGGGTGTGGTGCATTCACAGCCTGTGCTGATGACAGGAATCCCAGGTGACTGCTGCTGACACGACCTGAGTGCTGACTTGTTATTAGAGCCATATCACAGGGCATGTAAACAAGCGCACCCTGTTGTTTGTCCCGGGTGGGGCTTCACAGGGCCAATGACACTAAAAAAGACCTTATGAGACAGGGTCCGATGATTTGAACGGCCTTAAATGTCAGATTATCTTCTTATGATGAACCTTCCCCCTGATCTGAGCCGATCAATAAGTTTTATCAGACGTCTGAGTGGAGAAATGACTGCTGATAACTCATCTCCAGCAGTTTCATTAGTCGCCTCTCAGGACTTTCAGGCCCGTCATGGTTGAGAAGCTGTTCCAGAGGAAGCCAGTGATGGTTTATACACAAAAATAAGAGCCATTTGTACACAAAGACAAAGTGCCTTTCTTTTCCTTCTTCCCTCCCTGGAATCCGATGAGCACCATTTATCACACACCTGAAGGCTTGGTGAAACCCAGAAAGCGGCTTTTCTCAACCTTTACTGCTCCCTGACCCTGTGTGAACCTCCTGCAGGACCCTGGTGGGTCCATCAGACTCTTGTTAATGTTGTTCAACCAAGTATTGTTCAAACCCACAAATCTTTGTTTTAAACTCTAGTGGAGGTCCCAGATTTCTCACCAATACTGAGTAAGTCACAGTCAGGCTGGACAAGCAAGAGAAAATCAGAGACTGCTGTGTCCACATCTCACATATACCTGTCCCACCACAACATCCTGGATCAAGTTGCTATTTTGTTTCACAATAGTTTTCTGCATTAGACAAATGAGACTAGTTTATTGTCTTATATCAGACCTGGGCAAAATACAGCCTGAGGGCCGGATGTGGCCCAGAGAACCCCAGAACACTTCTGACCATTCCATTATTAGAAATTTGCTCATTATTAGGACCTTATATCATTTGTGTCTGGCCCACGGCAGCCTGATCAATTTCTCATGTGACCCCCCATTAAAAATAACTGCCCACCCCTGTGTTATATCATTTGCAAGGTTATTATATGGATGCCAATAAAGAATTTAGTCTAAACGTCTGAGAATATGGCCTAAGAGTCTGAAAAATTTGAATGGAAGTCAGAGTGTGGGATGGAAGTAACTGATTGTAAAATTTAGGTATGAGAGTATAGAATGATAGTGTGAGAAACTGGGATGGAAGTCACAGAAAATCCTGACTTTCCCCCCCATATTTCTGATTATCATTCCATATTTTCATATTTTCTTTCCGTATTCTCAGACTTTATTGACATCCATATAATAACCTTGCAAATGATGTAAGAGAATAAACTGGTTTATCTAATACAGGAAACTATTGCAAAACAAAATAGTGAAAGTTAAATTGTTACGAGCCTAAAATTAGTTATTTTCTTATTTTTCACCAATCAAGAGTGGTGGTATCATGTCATTGACCAAAATTGTGTGGGAAAAAATGAATGTGGACATTATTCAATGCTGTCATATGAACCTCATGAGACATTAGTTCACTTTGGCAACATTAAAAATTCTGAACTAGACGCCATCATGGTCCTAAAAAACAGGTTACAAAAAAAAAAAGACATTTTGGTGCATAGGAAGCTATTTCTCACTAGACTGAGAAGGGGACTTTTAACTGAACAATAAGAGTTGTAACATGTAGAAAGCATATTTCTGTACTCTATATCCAAGTGTGTGAGGGCTCAAATGTAAATATATCAGTTTTATAAATCTTGCATGACTGCCTCAAATCTCAAATGAGCAACCGTGGGATCAGAGCTGTAATTGGACGAGGATTTGATTTCTGTGGGCGGTCTGGTCCCCTGGGTGTCATCTGTAGCACCGAGTCTGTGACGGATTCTGTAAGTAGGGTAATAAAGAGTCTCCGTGTAACCTCCCTAAAGTCGGCATTAACCTTTGAAATCCAACACCAGACAAGTGGTCGCTCCACTTTCAAGTCCAGACATGAGAAGTGGTTGAAGAGAATAAAACAATATCTGAAGATTCAAAGACAAACTCAAAGTGTCTCATTAAAAAGAAAACCTTCCAAATTGAGCTGAGTGCGTCTCCTCGGTGTCACGTCTCTGACCAGAGACAGAGTCACTGAGCCAAAGCAACTGTTGCCTGTGGCTCTTTATTTGTTTCTGGCCTGTGGTCTCATTGCAAAATGCACTAATTATGTCTGCCTCATTCACAGCTCCATCTACATACTGAGTTCAGGAGGAGTTCATCTGCTCTGACAGGAGCTCATCTGTAATAAAGACTGCTGCTGGAGGAAACACAAATGGACTCAAATTGTTGTTGCTGTTTTAGGCTCTACGTGATTTGGCTGAGAGGATAAAATGTGAGTAGAATGATTCCTACTTTTATTAAGTGTGTTGTGTTTCATTTAATGGACCAGTCTGTAGGATTTAGTGGCATCTGCCTCATTCTCCCCTTCCATGTGTTTAGCAGGACCCACAGTGACCGCAAACTCCCCAAAAAACACAAAAGGCGTATCTAGAGCCAGTGTTTGGTTTGTTTGTTAATGTTAAATGAGCACCAGTTGGAAAAATAACTACAAGCTGTCCAGCAAAAACATGCCGGCGCAACCTCCAACTTCGTTCAAGATTAGAGGTTACACAATAAACTTTAAGTCAGGGCTCATATTAACATAGTTAGTAGGCTAATGATTAGCTAACTGTTAGCTTAACAGCTAAATTACAGTGGAAACTCACTGTTACATTATGACTTGTTCTGGACTCAAAACGTGAAGATCAGGATTTGGGACTTGCCTGTCTTGACTTGGGACTTGAATGCAAAGACTTGAGACTTACTTGTGACTTGCAAAACAATGACTTGGACACTCCTGTGGTATAGATATACAGTACTGCACCATATTTTCATCTGACAGAGTCTAATGTTTAGCTAACGTTAGCTCAAACGCTAAAAAACTTAAATCAGTGATGTTTGAAACTCAGATTACACTTGATGGATCACATTACACTCAAAGTTTAGGACTTGAGACCAGACTTGTGACTTGCAAAAAAATGACTTGGTCACTACTTTGGTATAAAATGGTGGATGATATACAATATTATAGCATATTTCCATTCGATGGCGTCTAGTGCTTAGTGTTAGCTTAAAAGCTAAGTAACTGTCATGTAATGAGCTGTAATGATAATGATCATAACAAATGATAATGATAATATAATGTAATGATAATGACCATGTAATGATGTTATGAGATGTAATATAAGCTGTAATAAGGCTGAAAACTCACTGTTACATTCTGATGAGTTAAGGACTTGAAACTCGATGTTTAGGATTAAAGACTTGCCTGTCTTGACTCAGGACTCAACTTGAGCCTTACTTGTGACTTGATCACTCCTTTAGTATAAAATAGTTGATGATATGATGATGGAGTCTTGATTTTTTTAGCCAGTGTAAACATTAACATAGATAGTGTGCTAATGTTTAGCTAACATTGGCTTAAATTCTAAGTAACACTTTAAACCCTTAAGGTGGGAAATCCACATTACACTTTGACTTGTTTAGAAGTTGAAACCAAAAGTTTAGGACTTGAGACTTTACTGGGGACTTGAGTGCAAAGATTTGTCCATGTCCATGGAATGTCCCTGGAGAAATTTTACCAGATGAGTTGAGTTTATGACACAGAATATTTAGTTAGCATGAATTAGATTAATTAATTAACCAATCACATACTATAACAGAGATGTAAAATGGTAATTTAAGCCATGTTTCCACTGCAGATACCAGGGTCTAAATTAAGTTCCAGGGCCACTCATTTACCCCCCCAAGACTAAGTACTTTTTGGAGTTTGGCATGCACAACTGAACACTGATGATTGATTGAGACTTGCAACATTTTATTTCAATCACAATTTTATGGTATCATTGTTATAAAAAGAAGCTGTTTTTATACATCAGTGGACAAATTTGCCTTTTGTTTGCAGGTTTGGACCATGGTGGAAACACAGATAACAAGCTGAATGATTCTTTTAGTTCATTAAAACGTAGTGTCTAGTACTAAAAGTTCCAGGTACTTTGGGTGGAAACGCAGCCTCAGCGTAAATGATGTAACTGTTACTAGATACTTTTTCTTACCTCCTGATTAGGACCCTTTCCTGTCACTGGGCCTTCTGGGAAGCATCACCGTGCGCCCCCTCAGCCTCCACCGCCACTCCACCAAATTCACCACGAAAGCACTTCATAAGGCATTCATTAGCTGCCTATTACAGCTCCACTGTCCCAACTGTCATCACGTTGAGTGAGACTAGCAGGGACTCCAGACAAAACACATTGTAACCTCCCTGCTCAGCAGTAAATAGCAGACAGACACAGAGACTAGCTGGTGGACATTTAGCAGCTCAAGAGACAGATATTCTTCTCAGGAGATGGTGGAGACCAAAGACAGAGGTAAAAGAGAGTGAATATTGGACTTAGGTTTGTCAGGTGGACACTAGAGGCTGACATTTTTTTCGGAATCCCACAGGAACACAATTATATGATATCATTGTTGTATAGTTGTGTGCGAAAATTATGTGAAAAAAAAAAGATTCACGTCAGAGGACAAATTTGCCTTTTGCTTGTGGGTCTTTAGACCAGAGTGGAAACACAAACAATAACAAGCTGAAGGAACCTTTTAGTTCACTGAAAAATAGTTCCTAGTACTAAAAGAATCCAGGTACTTTGCGTGGAAACGTGGCCTCAGTGTAAATGATGTAACTGTTACTAGATACTTTTTCTAACCTCCTGATTAGGAACCTTTCCTGTCACCGGACCTTCTGGGAAGCATCACCGTGCACTCCCACAGCCTCCACCACTACTCCACCAAATTCACCATGAAAGCACTTCATAAGGCATTCATTAGCTGCCTATTAGAGCTCCACCGTCCCGACTGTCATCACGTCGAGCGAGACTAGCAGGGACTCCAGACAAAACATGACTCACTTTTCCACTGTAAACATAATAACCCTCCATGAAATGCAGTGTTCAGCACATTAACACCAGTCCTGCCTTTGGGTTTCAGAGATATAGAGAGAGAGGAAATTAAAGCTCATAGAATCAACCATAATCCAAGTAAAAAACTGAATTAAATTGTGATTAGACTTAAAGAGATACAGATGAAAACAGCTACCGGGAATACAGTTACCGCTCCGGTGGAAAACACGTGGTAATAGCTGGGAAACGCCACGTCAGGGGCTTTCCTCATGACGCGGTTAACCAAAGAAAAACCACCAACACCTTGCTGCTATCAAAACGCTGATTATAACCAAACAGTCTTAATATTAACCATCTGAGCAGCAAGGTTAAGTCAGAAAAACACATGTCCAACAGGCTGTCCCACATGGCAGTGAGAGGAACTGCAGCTCTCTGGGGGACGGATGTAATGTCTCTGCTGCACAGACGTTCAGTCTCTTGAGGAATCAAATCATGGTTACTCATAATTTCCCCATCAAGCAGATAAATTATGTGGTCAGACTCATTCCTAAGGAACTTATTCAGTAATGAGGTGTCTTCTTAGTCATGTGGGAGAAAAAACAAAACAAACCGGAGACCTCCTGGAGCGACTGACTCTAAACACTTACTAACTAGTTCAGGGAAATTCATTGCAAAATTGCTCATTCTTCCCTCAAAAACTATCCTCGCAAATTGACTTTGAAACTGAAAAGCGTGTTTTATTTCTTTTAAAGTAATGTCTGCATTGCTGTTTTCAGTGAAAAATCTACCTGCTCAGCAGCCAAGGGCGGACAAACACAGTTAGAGACTAGCTGGTGGACATTCAGCAGCTATAGAGACAGATATTCTTCTCACGAGTTGGTGGAGACCAAAAACAGAGCTAAATGAGAATAAATATTGGACTTGCACTCATCAGGTGGACACTAGAGGCTGACATTTTTTGGGAATCCCACAGGATACAGGATTCCCGAGGGATGGGAGTAAATTTCAGTATTCATCACAGGACTGGGACGGGACAGGAAAAAGTAAACAGGAGTGTGTGGGAGCTGGAATATTAATAACAATAGGTCTGTTTTTATATATAAAACATGTATGATGTCATGTATGAACTGTGGATTTTCAGGAACAGTTTGGGACGGGAATCATTCTTTCAGGACAGGGACGGGACAGGAGTAAAAATCCACTCATGTGTCACCATCTTGTGGACACAAATTCTTGACAAAAAAAAAAAAGAAGAAGCTCCAAATAAATGATGATGTCACTCGGTGCCTGATGATCAAACAGTGTGCAAACTGCCAAACATGTTCACCAGAACAACTAGAGACTGATGATATGTTACATGTTTTACATTTTGTTCTGTGGATTCAGTTTTGACAGCTGATAGAAGCTCGTGAATTCTGAACTTGAGAATATATTTTTGTATAAACAGAAACACTGCATAAAGTCTACAGAATGACTAAATGTGTTAAAGAATTTTTCAGCCGTGTGATTGACCTCTTCAGTGTGTAAAATCTGCTTCTTTCCCAGTGCCTGCTGGGATACCTTCCAGTCAGCTGTGACCCTGAACAGCCAGAGGCTGGATTACCAGCAAAGAGGGCGACCGCCCCGGGCCCCCAGACTGGCATGGCTTTATTTCATGAGTATGTAATGTCCAAATCATTTTCAAAAAGTTTCCTGGAATGAGATGTACTTTGGTTCTAATTATAGGGAAAATAAGAAACAGTGTTTCAGTTGCTTCCAGTGTCTCAGTCAGAGCAGCACGTCAGCTGAACATTCAAAAATATGGTATTTATTTGATATGAAGGATTATGTTTCCAATAATAACTGAAAAATAAATTAATATTTACTTAAGCAGAAATTCCAGCTCACAATACTCATAATTTTCCCATAATTTAAACAGTTCTTTTCAGGAATATCTTTCTGAAATGATTAAGAAATTACAGACACACAGGGGCCAAAGCCACAGAACCACTGTGTGACGGTTTTCATTATTTTCAAAAGTGTTAGGGGAATATTTAGCACTACAATGTCAAATAAAATAACTGACCAAACACTGATTATTGCAGTTGGACCCAAATTAAGCAGACGGCCCTTAAGACTATTATAGTTCTCCTGTCTTAGCTCCTTTGATTTGTACAGAAGAAGATTAGGGCCACATGTGAAGTCATAATTCTGAGTTTGAAGTTTAAAGTTGAGTTTAATGTGAATGAATTTTAAGAATTTTGAGTTGTGAGTCAGATTTCTTATATAAAAAGTCAGGATTCTGAATATAAAGTCAGGAGATCTGACTTTTAAGTCATAATTCTCAGTTTTAAGTCAGAATTCTGATGTAAAAAAATAAGGATTCTGAACTTAAAGTCAGGATTTTGAGTTTAAAGTCGTAATCATGACTTTTCTATATTTCCGTCTTGTGATGTTATAGATTTACTTTTCAAATATAAATGTTGAGATGTAAAAATTTTTAGACTGGAGCAGTCAGCTTTGACATCAATGGTAATAAAATGTGAAAGAGGTCAGGTTTCATATTCATCACTGTGTGATGATGTTACTTGTTGTGTCTGTAGCTGACAGCAGCAGCTGTCTGTCTCTCCTGGTGGATACAGATGCTCGTCTCTGTAGCTGTGTCCGGGGAGGATCGGTTCATTTTGTCACGAAAACCCGAGACCAGAGAAGCTTTAAACATCACCGAAATGAAGAGTTCATTTCTCAAATGTCAGATTTCCATTTTGTAAATATGAAAGCTCTGCTTGACTACACAGAGCGGCGGCTGACCTTCAGAGCGACGCCGGCAGCAGCTGCTGACTGACACAGTGAGAGAGGACAGGAAGGACCAGGCAGGACAAGAGAGGAAGAGAACATGTTTCTTTCTTTTCACTTACAGTTTTTCAAACATTTCCAGAGACTCTTAAGTCTTCATACAAACATGTGCCATTGCTTAGAGTTCCATAATTCAAGGTATAAAGGGAGTTACTGTATATTAAAAGGCATTGTTATGTACTGGGTAGAAAACGATGTGTGACTGCAGCAACAAAGCGAAAAACATTTTAAAGGCAAAGGTTGAGAAATCTAAAGCGTATCACTGGGTAAGACAGAAGTGGGCGGGGCTGGAGGTTAAACACGACACATGCATTGTACAAACACTGCTCTGAATGGACGAGCAGCACACTGAGAGCAGTCCACTTCATCCACTCAGCAGAAAAAGCTTTACATACACCATAGTGTGTGAGATTACAGGCATCGTGAACAGTCTTTTTTACATTATTATAAACAGGAGCTGCTACTGCATGCAGATGTCTCACAGAACACTGCACCTGTTCACCGTCACTGTAATGAAGCGACTACAAGTTTGTCTCATTGATGCTGAACTATCAGATTGGCTGGTATCTGTTTTATAAAAAAACATGGCGATGGATCCAGTATGAAGCTGCCAGAATTTTATATTTTATACAACCTCAAGTCCAAAAAAGTTGGGGTGCTGTGTAAACCCTGAATAAAAACAGGATGCGAAGATGGGAAAACCCTTTTGGATCTATATTCAGCGGAGAATACAGACAGTCAGACAGTCTTGGCATCGTCTTGCTGAAACACGCAGGGACGTCTCTGAAAAAGACGTCTGGATGGCAGCACATGTTGCTCCAAAACCTGTGTAGCTTTTAGCATTACCGGGGCCTTCACAGAGGTGCAAGTTACCCATGATGCCATGGGCACTAACACATCCTCATACCATCGCAGATGCTGTCTTTTGAAGTTAGTGCTGATAACAATGTGGATGGTTTTCCAAAGTGTTCCTGAGTCCAGTCAGTTTGGACGTCAAATATCTTGTCTTTGTACTGTACTCAATAGATTATAGAATAGAAAAGAACAGAAACTAGAATAGAAAGTTTTTTTTTTGCAAATCATTGCATTCTGTTTTTATTTACATTTTTACACAGCATCCTTTTCAGACACAGGGTTGTATTTTGTGCAGGTATTTGAACTTGACCATTTTCCAGGAGCACAGTGGAATTATCAGCTAGCTTGATCATTGGTTAATGTTCTCACAGATATATCAGTATAAGTTTATACATTTCATAAGTGATAAGAGGTGTCAGTGTGCCACGCATTTCTGTGTTAAAAGAAGGCCAATGTGTCAAACTGATTTTGCTCAGGATGCCCTGATCAATTGGAAGCCGATCATTATCAGCCAGTATCAGTAAAGGATTAATGCTTTTACTGTGAAGTATTTGCAACAAAGTGTTGTGGAAAACTCACCGACCTGCTTCTCCACTCTCGTTCATGGGCTTTTCATGGGAATCACCTGCGACACCTACTGGTAAACTACCGTATTACCAGTCCAGTTTGGCTTAATATCAAACTGGTCTATAATACTGCTATAACAAAACCAAACAAAAGAAAAGCGGGATCGGCTGTGTATTGGCCGATACGGCTGATAGATGATTGGCAACCAGGACTGGAGGCAAAAAGTCATAATCGGGGTATCCCTGTATGTTGCCATCAAAAATGCGGTTTTGATCAGGCTCTGTTCACAAGGAATCACTCCTTTGGTACATCAAAATGCTCTGGAACAGTTGTGATGTCAAAGCAAACAAAATGAAATCATAGAAAGAGGCCTGTGTGTTTTACAGTAGTTGATGGTGGATGACGGGTGA
>JAJHUR010110683.1:0-13184 GCA_027495735.1 Lutjanus campechanus | reverse complement strand
AAAAAAAAAATTATAAAAAAAGAAAAAAAAAAAAAAAAAAAAAAAAAATACTAGGCAAGACGTAACAGGAAAAGGAAGTGAGCAAAAAGATTCGACCACGTGACCACCGGTCGTCTGGGGAACGCATTTGAAACAGCTGCGCTCGACCAATCACATGCTTGGAGAATTCAGGGGCCAGCGAATCAGCTTGCGGAGAGCGAGGATTTAAACCAAGACGCTGAACCTAAAAACTACACGGTACCGTTTTTCATTACGATTCTCCTCCTTATTGTTGAAGCAACGCACGTTTCGAAATGGCTCTTCGAGTGACCAGAGTAAGTATTTTCAGCTTATACATTTCTTGTTTTGTACCTTATGTTTGTAAAGGTGTGTACAACAAATGTTCGTTATTGAATTTTTATAGTTTTAAATACCTGCAGGATTTAATGCGCTCGTGCGTTCTGTTCTCGTGCAGTCTCCTTCGGTAATAGGAACGCGACTAAAGCATCAGAAACCAGTTTAAACTGATAACATGCGATATAACTCATATTCACATATGCATATTTTTTATTTTTATTTTTATTTTTTCTTTACAGAACCGCTTGGCTTCTACCAGGACTGACCTCGGGGGAAAGGCCTGCTCTGTGAACGGGCCTTCACTGAAGCCTCGAGCGGCGCTTGGTGAGATTGGAAACATCGCAGTTAACAAAGAACCACAGAAAAAGGTAAAAATCCGAGTTTACTCTTATAACTGACGGGAAATTGAAGTAATTCATCTTATAGGAGGGTCGTTTAGTAATTGCTACAGTGCAAACACACCCATGCGTTCAAAATTCTTTGCGGATTTGTGAGATAATGTACTGGCTTGATGGGGGTATTGTAGCAAAAGGTTAGGGTTATTTACAATGCACCAGTCCAGTGCTAGTAAGCTGCCTCTTAATGCTAGCTTGCACTGAGTAAGAAGGGTGAATTTACTGTCAACTGTTCTCTCAAAGGCAAGAAAATGGCACAAAAAAAAATGCTCTTTACATATTGGAAGAGCCCAAGGTAATTTCTCATTTCTTCAGCTTAAAGGGATGGTTCACCCAAAAATATTTAACCATCCACTCACCCTCATGCCAATTGAAGGTTAGGTTTCATTTTTGGTCCACAAAACTCTGGAGTTCAACAGGAAAATGGTGTTGCAGAATCTCCCAAGCTGTTAAGTGAATGGTGACAATTTTCAAATTAAAAAACAAAACAAAAAAAAACAGTGCTTCCATACTGCTCATCTGGCATTATTAATGTCTCCTAAAGCCCCAACCTGCTGTTGAGGTGTGTGTGCATACATACCATACACCCAGTGCAGATGGTGTGCATGTGAATGTGGCTCCAAGATGAGGATCCTTAGTGATGATTTAGGCTAAAACATGGCACAAATTATGTCTTTCAAGTTAACTTGGCATGTTTGGGCTTTAGGAGACTTTGATTACATCAGATGAGCAGTATGGAGGCATTATATGGTTGTCTTACATTTGAAACCTAGTCATTGACTTAAGTCTGGCAGATTCTGCAATGCTGTTTTCCTGTGAAACTCCAGCAGTGCTTTTGTGGGTTAAAACTAAAGCCAATCTTGAACTGGCATGGGGGTGAGTAGTTAATGACTTGATGTTTAGGTGAACTATCCTTTAACTTATCAGTTTCACTTTAACTGTGATGACTGTCATCTGTTCATTTTACTTTGTGAAAACAACTTCAAACCAAGATTACATTTTATGATTTAAGCTGATCTGAACTAACAAATTATTTTTTCACTTGTAGAATGTCAAGACAGAGGCCACCAAGAAGGCAAAAGTCACCACCACCAAAGTTGAAAACGCAGTTGTTGAACCGCCCAAACCAAAGGCTGTTCCTGTTAAACCCCAACCTGAGGTGCAGGTGAGTTATCTGCAGTTGTTACCTGACCATTAAAACGCATGACTGCTGGGTGTGGCTCTCACATTTAAACTCATGGGATTTCTACCCCTGCAGGTTATGCCTGAACCAGCATCCCCCACCCCCATGGAGACTTCAGGCTGTGAGCCTGCTGACATCTGTCAGGCATTTTCAGATGTCATCCTTGACACTGCTATCAGGGATGTGGATGCAGATGATTATGACAACCCCATGCTCTGCAGTGAATATGTGAAAGACATCTACAAGTACCTCAGACAGCTCGAGGCAAGCAAAACTTTAAACTCTCCTTGACTACATATGCCAGTTAACCCCTAGTCTTGGGTTTAACCCAGTTTCCTCTTACCTACAGGTTGAGCAGAATGTCAGACCCACTTACCTGCAGGGTCGGGAGGTGACTGGTAACATGCGGGCCATTCTCATTGACTGGCTTGTGCAAGTGAGCCTTAAATTCCGCCTGCTGCAGGAGACTATGTACATGACTGTGGGAATCATCGACCGCTTTCTTCAGGTGGGTGACTATCAAGCTTGATGCCATCTGTTGCAGCTGCATGGAATAAAGAACTAGAATATACTAGCCTTCTGCCAACATGCTACATGCCACCCAGTTTCTAATATCACTTGATTGCACCCCCTTTAGGACCACCCAGTCCCCAAGAAGCAGCTGCAGCTGGTTGGTGTAACTGCCATGTTCCTTGCTTCCAAATACGAGGAGATGTATCCCCCCGAGATCTCCGACTTCGCCTATGTGACAGACAGGGCCTACACCACCGCCCAAATCAGAGACATGGAGATGACAATCCTACGGGTGCTTAAGTTCCAACTAGGCCGCCCTCTTCCCTTGCAGTTCCTCAGAAGGGCCTCAAAGATCTATGAGGTTTGTAGTAACATTTTCATCCAACAGAAACTAGCTTTGGTGCCTGCTTTGAAAGCTATATTTAGCTATTCCTTACTTGTCTCTCCAGGTGACTGCTGAGCAACATACCCTGGCAAAATACCTCCTGGAGCTCACAATGGTGGACTACGAGATGGTTCACTTCCCACCTTCCATGGTGGCAAGTGCTGCTTTGGCCTTCACCCTCAAGATCTTGGATGCTGGTGAATGGGTGAGTGACTTCTGAGCACCACTGGCTTCATTAAAATCATTCTCTACATGAAATCTCTTCCAGACTGTTGTAGCCCAACTGATTTCAGAAATTGAGGCTGTATAGAATACAATTTAACAAGCAAAATGGGTCTAATTTGCATCCCTAAACGGTTGCATATGTTTTTCAAGTGCTAACAAATGTATAACTCTTTTGCAAAGAAGGGTTGGGCCTATTGATAACTGAACTAGAGGCTTTATGGGCTGTGCTGCCCAAATAGGAAAATGCCCTGAGATGCCTGATCTTTGCTGACTAAAGTTCTGAAATGTCTGCCCTTAGGATGTGACACTGCAGCACTACATGGACTACACAGCAGAGAGTTTGATTCCTGTAATGGCACACATTGCCAAGAATGTCGTGAAAGTGAACGAGGGTCTGACCAAACACGTGGTGAGTGTAGTAAACTACTTTAGCATCCTGTTATTTCATTAAACTTCCAGACAAAGCCTTATTTCCTGGTGCATTTGCTTAAATGGATCAACTGTAATGCACAGAACTAAAGAGATTTAATCTTAACAAAGCCAGTAAAATGTCAGTGACTCTAACATGATCTTTCGGTTTTCTTGTAGGCCATTAAAGGAAAGTACTCTACATCAAAACAGATGAGGATTGCCACCATCTCACAGCTCAAGTCTTCATTGGTGAAGGATCTTGCAAAGCAAGTCACCCAGTGAGATGACAAAGTTTTAGCACCATGTGCTGATTTGTACTGTTATAACTTAAACTTTTTAACGTGACTGAGGGATCTGCACGCTAAGGACCATGTCAGTGGATTGCATGTTTAACAAAGTTGTGATTACTTTTACTGTCAACTTTCAAAACATGCTACAAGTTTTTATTTCCTGTGGTCCCAGCTTTCCATTTTTGAAAGCTGCCCCCCCCAGACTTCACAAGCCACAAACTGGCAGTTCGATCTTGAAAATTTGACCTGCTTTTCAGTGACTTGACTGTCACCTTGCATGTATTTACTCAGTGAGATTTCAGTCCCTTACCAGTGACTACTGTAATGCAACAGTAGCCGCTCACAATTTTCACAATGTCTGCGTACAGCATGGATCATTAATGCACTACTGTTAGCCGACTGGAATCTTGATTTGAGTACTCCTGAACACAAGATCTGGATATTCACCACGCCAGTGTAACTTGACTATCAAGCTTTAAGTCTCTGCAAAATTTTAACTTTATGTAACTGCAATCTTAAAACTTGTGGCATGTTTTTAAAATTGTCAGCATTGTAAAGGGGTCCTTGGACAGCTATCACCCCACCCTTTTTAAATGGGATTGTTATCTTAATGTGATATGTACAGCAATACTTTTAAATGATTTTTACACTGTTAAATGTCTTATCTTTTAAAGCTTCTATTAAATGACTCTGACCAGAAACTTCCCATGTCAGTTGTTTTGATCACCACTAGAGGCTGCTCTAAGCTCACAGATGCATGCATCTGAGCTTCCAGTTGTCTGACCATGTGTCAGCTTGAGGAGAGAGGTTATGGGTCTTATTGGTAATTCAGCTTTGTAAATGTTGACCACCACTTTAGTAATGTCAGTTCCTCCAGACCAGCATGTTACAATGCTGTTCTTTGTGCCATCTAGGTCAAGACTATGTTGAGGAGAGGTAATCTTTTCCACAATACAGTGGGTCGTGCACCCCTTTAGAAGCCAAAAATCATGCCACCCCCTCAAGCCAAATGTTATTTTGGAACAGAAGTTCTGACTCTGTGTTCTGCATTATGACTAAGGTCAAGACTGAATTGCTTTTCTTTTTGCAGCTGAACATTGCTCCTCTGATAACCCTGCTCTCTGTACAGTCATTTTTTCCATGTTCAAATTAAACTTTATTCCCCTAAATGGTCAGAACTCTGATTTTTATTGGTTTCTTGCCCCAGAAGTAGTAACTGAGAGCTAGACCTAGGTATTGGCTTATTAAATGTCTATGGTGTCAACAGAAGACTTAATGTTGGAGAAAAGAGGTTCTTGAGAAATGTCATTACATGTCCACCAGAGTGCACCAAAATTTATTTTTCTGCAAAATGTAAGATTGAGTGCACACTGGTCACAATTATGTGCTTATTAAAACCCGATCTTCCAATGCATCAAACAATTAAATCGGCCTCCAGTACAGTGTCAGTTGTGTACACTATCCATTGTTGCCATCTCTCTAAAAGGGCAAGGCAACAGGCCTTTTTTCAGACATTTTAGTTTTACGTGCCTCCTGCTCTTGCAAGGTACACACTGCATGCAGTATCTGCGTGTATTTGGGACATGCTACTGAACACTGACCCTCTTAATTACACATCCATCAAATTTTGTAGTAAGAAATTTTACAAGTAAATTTAAAGTGGCTTTATAAATAGTATACAATTTGAAACCTGGTTAATGAGCTGTCATTTGCCCGGTCTTCTGGCCGCTCAGAGAATGTGACATCTTCTGCTGCAGATGATTGTGGGTCAGGGTAGCCAGAAAAGCATGCTGTCTTGCATACTGCAAAATGCTACTGGATGCAGTAGGACATCTGGTATTTTTGGCATATTGCGTTTGACACAGTGTGTATTGTGGGAATTTAGCACCAGCCAAATGCTGGTAAAATATGAAATTAGCTGGTAGATTTCAACACAAAATCATACTGAGTGGCCGAAACTGAAAATTTATCTGCCAGTGGCTGGTAGATGTTCACAATTTAAAAAGCTAATTTTCCACCCAGATTGCGACATACTTAATCTTTTTTCTGGCATACTGAATAGCAAGATAGTATGGGTACTGGAACACTACCTTTGTCTTGTCATAAGGCTCTGATTCCAAAAAAGTTGGGATGCTGTGCAAAAAATAAAAATGTGATATTTGCAAGTCTTTTTTGACCTATATACAATTGATCAGCTGATAGTATTGTGATTGGGTATGAAAAGGGCGTCTTTAAAAGGCTCAGTCATTCACAAGCAACGATGGGATGGTCACCACTTTGTAAAAACTGCTCGGGCACATAGTCCAACAGTTTAATAACATTTCTTAATACACAGTTGCCAGGAAGGGTTAGGGATTTCACCATCCACAATCCATAGTATCATTAAAAGTTTCAGTGAATCCAAAGAAAGGCTCAAAAGCCAACATTTGTGACCTTTGAACCCCCAGGAAGCATTGCATTAAAAACCAATATGATAGTACAAAGGATATTACTACGTGGGCTCTGAAAAACTTCTAGAAACCACTGTTGGTAAATGTAGTCCGTTGGTGCATCTACAAATGCAAGGTGAGAATGCCTGACAAAGCAAAAGCCATATGTCAACAAAAAGTGTGGTGTGGTCTGATGAGTCCACATTTCAGACTGTTTTTGAAAATTGTGGACTTTGTGCCCTCTGGGCTAAAGAGGACAAGGACCATCCAGGAGTTCATCAAAGCCAGCGTCTGTGATGGTATGGGGGTGGGTCAGTGCCCATGGCATCATGGGTACCTTCATGAGTACTGCAGTCCGATTGAAGCCATAGAGTAAGTTAAATAGGTTATAATCCTGTTTAATATACGATCTTTGATTGAAGCAAGTTGTTTCTCCCCGCCCCCTCCTCTCCAGACACAGTAGAGACAGGCAGGCCGCAGGAGCTCTGCAGGAGCACAGGAGGCTTGCAACATCATAAATTGACAATAACAAGCGCCGACAAGTCCTCCACTGTAAGTTGATCCACTGTTTATAACTCAGTTTTCTGTCAATATAAAGTCAAGCCTGTTATCCTGAAAACAAAAGCCCACTGCTCCAACAATATGCACTGTGGACGATGAGTTAAGCGACTGCCAGCCAGACTCCTTTCACATTTTGCTCAATTTAACAATTATGAACATTTACTCCTTCTACAAGATTATTAATGATTTCTTATGGCTCATAAACCCTCATAGACCCTTACTCATTTGGTGAAAATTCAGCATTAATTTGAATTCTGATTCATGTGAAACGGACATATAACAGTTGTTCTGGTCCGGAATGGAAATTTCAAAGGGGGACACTGCAGCATTCATGTCAAGTATTTCTCCGTCTGTACATATCTAACATGTTTCTTTGATGATGACACTTTGTGGTCATTTTATGATTTATTATGGTAATTATATTACAGATTTTTCCTTTAAATGTGTTCTAAATTTCATTTCCAGAAAATTTACTGCATCAGGAAATGTGTGTAATCCTCAGCCAACCCCTTCTATTGAGTGTTGTGATGCTCTTCAGCATCATAATCTTAAAATGCTTGTAAGACATGTAGATCTCATGTAAGCTACAGATGCAAAGGCCCCTCACAACTCCAATTACATCACATCAAGCCACGAGTATTTAAAGCTAATGGACAGAGCAGAGTTGGAGCTATTATCACTTTAACCCATTCACAGCTGAGACCCTGGGGGAACCAAGCCCCCTTTATCAATCCTCCCACACCCAGGGGGATTCCAGGAGAGCTTTGTACAAGACCACCTGCCATCTGCATGACGTGAGTCACTGTGTGCACCAGCGGGATCATAAGGCCATCGCTCCTAAAGGCCTGCCGGATGACAGCTTGAATACATCTGTTGCTGTATAGGCCGTGACCAGAAATCATCTGCCGCTGAAAGGGGAAAAACATTATTTGGCACTCTGGGAGTTTGGGTTTATTGTAGTTCGTGCACAGAGTTCATACAGTGAAATATGAGGAGTAAGTTCCACATAAAAAATCAGCGGTGCTTTCACTGTCTTGTGAGGTAGAAACACAGCCAAACCAGGCTTTGATAGTTTACTTACATAATAGAAAATTGTTCACACAACACTGTTTTAAGACTCTACGCTGCACATCTGTTACCTGACATAATGACATATAGGCAGTAACGCTGACACCTTAAGAGCACATCCCGTTTATCCATCCAGCTCCGCGCCTTCTGTTGTTTTCCACAGAGACACATGATAATTAGTCTCAGTTATCCTGCAAAGCCGGGCTTTTAAACCCACAGATCATACTGAGAATTCATACTTGGAGGCTGAGGTCATGACTGGGCAGCCATATCGGTTTACAAGACAGATTCCTCCTGTGCGGGACTCCAAACCATACACTTGCAGCTGCCTGGAACACTTTTTGGCCTTTCTGACAAAGATTCAGCTGCGTGACATTTATTATGATGGAAAATTGAACATAGTGGCTGTGCAGTTTAAGACAGCTCAGCAACTGAACACCGAAACACCACATTCGCTAGTAACCTTAAAATGCTTAAAGGGTCATTTAATCTAAATGACTAAAAAACATATTTTACCACTCAGTACTCGTGGTATCGAGCCATACAAATAGTTTTGGTTTTATGTGTGGGGTTAAAGAAAGGCCTCTGAGATTTCTGCCTTTACTCCAAGACGATACTTTGCGGTGCTCAAAACATTAACAAATTACACCAGAAAATCTTTACAGAAGCATGTCTTTCACTCTCAGGAAACTGACAATTAAGAGCAACCGTGGTTGAAAAGAGCAGCAACACACGCAATAGTTCCTGCGCTCCATAGTTTACATGTCTGCCTCAGAAAACACTTTTCCTCTGTGATGAGAATGACAGACAAAGTGATCAGAGCTGATCATACTTGCCGACGTTGAGCCCTCAAAAATAGGGAAGATTTCAAAACCAAAAACTTGAGTTTGAGAGATTTTGTTTCCTGCATCCTGGTGACTTTTAAAGAATGAATACAAGTTAAGATAACTGCACAGCAACAGAATTTTTATGTTAAATACTTTTCACTAGCAAGGATCATGCCCTAACAATATGCAGTTAAGGATTTTAATGAATGTTCAGAGGGATAGGATGTTGATGATGAATGAATGTAGTGGGGGGAAGGGCAAATATGGATGGAGGATGTCGTCAGTCAGGCTAGTCCAGAGGGTACGTTGGATGCTGGGCAGAGGGAGACTCAGTGTGGGGGTTCCCTCTCAGTGTTTTCCTCCTGAGCTGGTTATGGACCCCCGGACTGTACCTTGAATGAGACATGGGAAAGATTTGCGCCAGATGGAATTAGAAGGGATGAAGGGAGAAGGGGAGATTATGACGAAAATGGGAAAGGGTGGATAGGTCGAGAGATCTGAGACCAAAAGGGCTGGATGGGTTAACCAGGTGTAAGCAGACTTGACAGGTAATTAGAGGTGTTGTTGAGACGTGACCCTGCTCTCGAACCTGTTCTGGACAGGAGTCTAGTTTGGTGCAGCTGTATTATTGTTCGTTTGGAAACAGTAGACTTTTGGAGTCGTAGTGGTTATACACACTGTACAGTGCCAGGAACAGGATGCGATAGTGAACGGGAAAAAAAAGGTGTGAAAATTTGCCATAAATTGGGAGATATACGGGGACAATTGTGATCCTGGGAGGAAATAGGGAAAGGGCAATGAAAAAACGGGAGTCTTCTGGGAACATCAAGAGAACTGGCAAGTGCGGAGCTGATAGGGAGTCCACTTGACCCACTCCAGTGTTAGACATATAAACATATACACAGACCAAAGACCCACTGCAAATACAAGAGGACCCCACTTGACTCAAAATTGACTGAAAATTACCCAGAAAAGCTCGGGTCTTGGGTTAGGTCTTGGATTCTAGCGACTGAGTGAACCTGTGACGATCTCCACATTGTGTAATAAATAAACACACTACACTTGTGTAATCAAAAACATCTTTCAGTTACTAAATTGCTCAGATATTCATTTCTCCCTCAGGATGAACTGTAGTAACTTTGATCTGGTGACATTTCATTTAGCACCATCAGGTAATAAAATAATTTCAGTTTGTCCAATAGGCCAACTTTTGATTTATGAATAAATACTTCGAAAACCTAACAAGTATTAACATAAACTAAACTAAAAGGGTGAGTCATGTTAAAGTTTAAACCTGCTTAAAGGAGAAATCTGTGATGTATTGACTATAATAAATCATAAAATGACCATGATACATCATGAAAGATCAAGGAAACATGTTAAGCTGAAATATTCGCTACTTTGACATCAATGCCGCAGCCATGGTGTCCTCTTTAGAAAGTTCTATTCTGGGCTACAATAACTGTTTTATATGCCTGTCTTATGTGAATTAGTGCTTGATGAGTAAATAAGTAAGAGTTTATGAGTTGTAAGAATTCATTAATAATCTTTTAGAAGGAGTAGAGGAGATTTATAACAGTTAAATTGAGCAAAATGTTAATGTTGCCCACATTAAGCGGGCAGTGAGACAGGCAGCCACTTAACTCATAGTCCACATAACAATGGGCTTTTGTTTTCACGGTAATTGGCTTAACTTAACATCAACAGACAACTGACAGTTAGAAATGGCAGATCAACTTACAGTTATTGTCAGTTTACGATGTTGCGTGCGACCTGCACTCCTGCAGTGTTCCTTGCGCCTGCGAAACAACTCGCTTTAACTGTAGATCATGTATTGAATGGGATTTCAACCTATTTTATAAACAGTCTATAGATCCAACTCTATTTGGACAGCAGTGCTCATTTTTGCACGCACAATTGCTACATATTGCCCCTTCAACATTAACAAGCTAGGACTGCCATTGTCATTATGTTAGCATGCTAATGGGGGGTGCACAAGAGTAAGCATTCAAACTTCAATCTTCACTTGGCAGATTGCGTGTAACTTTATTGCAATTTAAGTCATCTTGTTGCAGTATCTTTAATAGCATTTGAACCCACCACCTTCACCACAGCGACGGCTATAAATAGACCATGTTGCTTTTTTTTTTTTTTTTTTAAAGCTGTGAGGGATTAGGGGAGCATCAGCTTGCTTTGTATGAAATGGCCTTAAATGTTTGGGAACTGCTTGATTTACCTTAAAGCACCACTGTGCTTATTCCATTTTGTGTCTTTTTTGCCTTGTTACATTTTTCACTTTGTTACATCATCATCCTTTTTTGTCTTGTTGGGTCTTTTTCATCTTGTTTTGTCGTGTTATTGTTCCATACATTTAAGTTGAAATCAGTCTTAATGTTGGGAATGTGATGCACAATGATGCAAAATAGAAATAATCAATAATTCCCCTGAAAGGCATTAAAACTAAAGCGATGACCCTGTTTTGAAAAGGTAAGGACTAGTAAGTACAGATATTTGTGTTAAAATGCAGGGAGTAAAAGTAAAAAGTTGTCAGAAAAATAAATCTTCAAGTTAAAGTACAGATACCTGATGATTCTCCTTAAGTACAGCAACAAAATATTTGTTACTTCTCACCTTTGCACTTAACGCAAATTCAGTGACAACAATTTGAGAAAGTTTATGCGTTCATGCACATTTCAGTATCCCTCAAGCCCGAATGCTTCTGTCCTTTTCCATGTTTATTCAAGCTCTCCCATTAAATGAATTTGCGAGTCAGCACTGAGGTCCAGAAAGAATGCAAAGCTTGGCTTCAGACCTCTCACTATTTCAGCAACACAGATCTCACCCGCAAGCGGATCGTCCAAGACCAGAGTCAAAAGTTTGGAACTCCTTCCCAGTCTAAACATCGTCCAAGATGGCCAGAGATTTAACAAGTGCACCCTTCAAAATGAGTCAATGCCCATTCTCACCTCCCGTCCACCAAGTCTGCGTGTCTCAATTCAATATGACAAAGTCAAACAAACAGCCGGCCCGTGGCAGCACTGTTAGGGTTTCTGTGGGGTGCTAATAGGTTGGCAGCTGGCAAGCAGAATGAGGCCTCTGGGCTCGAGAGTGGAGTGAAGCACAAATAAACACAGGGGCATTCATTTTCACAATTTATAGATTTTCAAATAAAAATCATGTGCTTCCTGAACTTTACTGACCTTGGATGCTCAATGTCACATGAAGGAAAGAAAGGCTCCCATTGTGGCCTGAACAGTGGAGTGTTTGAGCCAGGTGTGAATGGGATTTTCTCCAGACCGCCTTAACCTCTCCGTGTACGCTCTGTACGGCGAGCAGGAAGTCATCTTCTCCTCATGATCAAGGTTTCGCTTTCTTGTTTGTTTAATCGTCACAGACGGCGTGTTTTCTTTCCAGAGACATGGCATTGTGAGAGTGCTTTGGAAGGAGAGCAGAAGGCTTTTACATTTTCATGGTGATGCCAAAGTACGACTGAACAAGGATCCAGAGGTGGGAGTAAGTCACACATGTGCAAGTCACTAGCAAGTCTCAAGTCTTAAAGGATAAGTTCGGTTTTTTGACACCTGGACCTTATTGTTAGGATTAAATACGCTCGTAGACTCACCCAGACAATTTTGGTGGAGCTCGGAGCCGTTTTCGAGCAATTTAGATCCATCCAACGGCGTTTTTTCTCATGCCATAGTAGCGGACGGGGCCAGAAATCGAAGCCCCTAAACTAGACATTATCTGATGCGAAACTCGCTCATTTCACCTACATTTTATAAATGAATGGCCAGTGTTATACGTAGATAGATAGATAGATTGATCGATCCTGGTTTCCTGCACACAGAAAGACAGGCTGGACAGGATATATGGAATTATAAACAACAGTTTGTGTCAGTGGACGTTTAGCTCAGTCGGTAAAGTACACGATCTATGAATAGAAATCGTTAATTTTATGCGGCTGCTGGTTCGACTCCCACCTCCGGCAAAAATGCCCCCAAAATAACTTCAAAATCATTTTTAAGAAAAGCATTTTTAAAGTTATCTTTTGGGGGAATTTTTGCTTTAGTTGACAGGACAGCCAAAGAGTAGACAAGAAACAGATCAGAGAGAGAGGGGATGACACGCAGAAAAAGGCCGGAGGCGGGAGTCGAACCAGCAGCCCCATAAAAGTAAAAATTTCTATTCATGGACCGTGTACTTTATCAACTGAGCTAAACGTCCACTGACATAAACTGAGCTACTTAGGAGTGCCTTTGCTGCTCAGAGTGGGACTTGAGACCAGAGGAAACACGTATTGATGCCCCCCAAAATACATGTCTCACTACACTTGAAGATTTTTCTGCAATGACAAACCGGGCTGTGGTAGAGACTTTTTTTCATGTCCCGAGAGTCAACTGGCAGACGCAGCCGAAGCCAGCAGGACCGAACGGCCAACTTTCGATAGAGTAAGTAGCCCATACAAATGCAAAAAGGGTATATTTTCTATGAGTGTTTGCTTTATAAGTAAATAACTTGGGTATGATGTCTTTACTTTGTAGTTAGAGCGAGTTTCGCAGCA
>JAJHUR010110680.1:2004-28671 GCA_027495735.1 Lutjanus campechanus | reverse complement strand
TTTAAATAGTTAAAAATTGTTTCACCTACAAAAAAAAAAGAGCTTAAAAAAAAAAAACCCGCCAGGAAGGTTGAAGGCAATCAGGTCGGTCGTCCCTGCCGATGAGGTGTCCCTTATTTATTTTTCAGGGGGTTGGCAACCCTAATTACAAATCATGATGTTTTCCATCTTGCTGGAGCAGCGACAACAACGGAAGCAATAAAAGTAAAACAACAAAACTTATGATTGTTTATTCAAAGACAAGCTGTACCCTATGACAGAATGACAGACAATTACTCGCCTACTTTATGAAAACATCAGCACAGCGTATCCGAGCAGTGGAGAGATAAAGTAACACGCCGATGCGCGTTCCCGTCGGGGGCAGTCATTTTTCGGCAGGCAGTCTCTTTTCGGCACAACACCGGAACTAGTGAAGTCGAGTGCGAAATTACCCGGACAACAAAGATGTACGGACATGTGTAGCAACATCAAGATATTTTGGCAAAATGACTACTGAAACAGCCGGGAGCGGTTTTGTTTGTTCGATGACGTGTGACTAAAGCTGTTGAAGAAGCCGACTCCAGGATATTCATAATGTCCGAAGCTGCTGTCGAGGAAGTTTCCGTTTTATCGTCCATTTACTGCGGAGAAGGAGAGTTTCAACTCATCCAGCAGTCCGGTAAGATGCTTGTTTAACAGAAAATAGAGCTTCCAACAGATTGACCATGTCGACAACATAACATGCAGACTTTTAATTTAATAACAGAACAGGCACACAAAACAAAAAACAGGCAAAAAACACAACACACGAAAAAATAACAAATACACAATCTAAAGTATACATCCAAATAAACACAGACTTACAACGTATGTCCATCACAACATCAAAACAGGCCCAACAATCTAGGTAACAGAGTAACAAAGTTAAATTAAATACGTTTTCATTATCGAAAGAAAATGAAGGGAAAGTGAAAAAATACATACACATACATATACGTATATATGTATACATACACACATTCATACACACATACAAACACATCCTAAATTTTACCCTTGAGGTCCTTACCAGCTTCTATAAATCTTCCCCATTTTACCCCGTGCCTTTTAAACTTTTCTTTTTGCAATACATCCTTCCAAAGTAAAGTGATGTTTTATAAACATAATAAAATTACTGATGTTCAAGGAATCTTCACCAACAGCTTTGAAAATACATATTTTCCTTAACAGAATAATCAAATTAATAATGTGACCGTTTGTCTCTGAAATATGGCCCAGTATCACAGAGAAAAAGTCTAGTTGGAAGAGCAGTTTCATTGCATTACACATTTTCTGAACTTCGTTCCTGTAACCTGCAGCCTTTGGTGACAAGACACATGTGACTTGGAAACTTCAGCAGCTGTAAGTTACTGTACAGACAGCTGCCCTAATCGTAATGATGATGATAATAATAATAATAATAATAATAATAATAATAATAATAATAATAATTTCACATTTTTGGATTTGGATCGCTATTACAAAAAAATAAAATAAAACAAATTTAAAAAAAAAATTTCTGACTCTTCAAATGTTGATTTTTTTTCTAGTAAAGGACATTAAAAAACTTACCGTATTTTGCCAAAGAATCTGAATAAAAGCTCTGACATCATCTGTCAAATCAGATATTATAGACAATAATAATTGGCTAATATATACCAGTACATAACTACCAGTATATAGCTGTGATAGGCCAATATGGGCCAATAAATCATCAGCCCCCAGTATTTATTTGGCATCCTTAATATTTATAGACATACAGCTTAAAACAAAGACAACAAAGTTGAACAAAAATATTCAGAAGTAATATATAGAAGTAGGTGAGAAACAACCCACAAAAGTGTTTATGTAAATTGTGAAGAAAATGAAAATTAAGTTGTGACTGTCCTCCCTGCCCTACCTACACTGGAGACTGCTGTAGCTCCCTTTATAACCTGCACCCAACTCATACCTACATGTACCTCCACCCTAGGGCTGCACGATTATGGCCAAAATGTTAATCATGATTATTTTGATCAATATCGAAATCATGATTATTAATCACGATTATTCATTATTTTAGGGAAAACATTTTTATTGCACTTTCTATTTTAAATAAACAATACATAAGCAATTCTTTCAGTTCAAAATTAAACTTAAAATAAAAATAAATCATAAATAATAAAATAAAATTTTTGACAGCTTTGACAGTCGCGATTCGAGTCGCTGATGTTCCCTCCACCAGTCCAGTAGGTTCTCCTCACTAACAAGATTGACACACTGCACTCGCTTGTTAGTTTGACAAAAGTGGATTTATCTTCATGTTTGCTCGTAAACCTGTGTGCAGCAGCACCATGGAGGAATCCACCGCGCTGTTTACAGGGTGAGTAAATGACACTGTGCTTTTGTACTGACATTTTGGGCTGCGCAAGTCAAACCGTGTTGCCGCTAAGTTGCATTTTCATGACTGCTTATATCGCAGAGAGCCACACCAGACATGAACCACGAGCCCGACTCGCCTCCAAGCAGGCTGCAGTCATGTGGTGCTGACAGCGGCCCTGAGCCTCCTGTCTGTCCTCCTCCAACAAGCGAGTGTTGCGATACTGAGCTCGTGTGTGCAGGAGAGCAGAGAGAAAGACGTTTTTAAAAGTCTCTTTACGTTCAGCTCTCAGTACTTTTATATCTTCACATTGAATCTTCATGTTTTTAAATGTAGTTTCTCTCCTCTGTCTGTGTTTTTTACTGTCAGGTGTCTGTTTTATTACACACAGTTGATGTCTTTCAGTCTGTGCTCGCTCACGATCGCCTCCGTTAACTGTGGTTTGCCCTCATGAAGCACGTGCTGCTCATCTAGTGGGAGGGGCTGAGGATGCAGAAAACCAAACCTAACTCAGATAAGACTCAAAAATCAACCGTTTTCAGGCTTTTTACCTACTGCGACTTTAATGAAGTCCTAACCTTTCGTTCTGCCCCGGTGGTTGGCTGACTATTGGTTGAGAAAATGCATGATTTGTTATGCAGCAGAGCCGCATTTTAAATGTTAATATCGCTGACGATCATGTTCATTTAATCGTGGTGGCCAGAATCGCTATCGTGATTAAAATTCGATTAATTGCGCAGCCCTACTCCACCCTGAATCTGCGTTTCCATTGCAGACAATGTTTAAGTGTAGCTGGGGTTGTTAGCAGTTGGGAAGCAATAGACCAGACTTTTCTTGGTCTTGAGAAGCTTCAACTTCAAAGGTGGGTAGTAACAAGCTACATTTACTCCGCTACATGTACTCAAGTAACATATTAGCAAAGTTAATTTTGCTTATTCATAAACCCCCCCCAAAACATTTAATTTTGCACAATGTTGACAAAAGGCTAGATGACAATATTAATTGGCTTCTACGTGTACACCAGTACTGATATAGATCAATATATCTGTGATAGGACAAAATCAGCCGATAATTTATCAGCCCCAATATTTATCAGGCATCTTTAATATTTATGGACATACAGCTGAAAACAAAGACATCAAAGCTGAACAGAAATAGTTATAGAAATATTAGGCCTATCTACAAGTTGGTGAACAACAACATAGTGTTCCTGTAAACTGTAAACAATACAAAGGGTGCAAACTAAGAAATAAATATTGAATTGATATACATAAGGTAGGTGGCTGTGTGCATTATCTGCATGTATACATGTCTATATACAGCATGCAGGATTTATAAATGACAGTAATGTATGATGACTACATATTAAAACAATGTGTTTGAAGTAATATAGGTGAGTGGCTGTTTTAGTGTTAGAATATTTAGGTACTTCTATGCAAACATTATCAAATATATAATACTACAGTAATAATGAGTCAAACATAATTGTTGAATTATGAATGATGTCACATGTGCTCATTAAAGCCTATTCAGGTATGCCTTTACTACACAATAAAAGTGGACAAAGACTATTTCAGTCTGTTCCCATCAACTTGACTTTCTTGATTGTTCCCCGCAGATATTAGGGGGTGAAACTTTTTAAATGTGAAATACAATGCTATCCAACACTAAGCATTTGAAGTTTCACATTGAAGTGACATTGAAAACAACAACAAATATCTTTCTCTGTTCCATTGAAAAATATGGGTCCCTCTATTTGCTTTCTAGCTCAGGATGGGCTCATGGTCCAAATCAACAGCACAGTTGGAAAGGACAGAGGGCTGGACATCTGTCTGTTGTTCCATCTGCACCCCCACTACCCTTCCTGTCCCCCCAACATCTCTGTCTCATCCACTGGTCTATCTAGGACTCAGTGTCACAACATCAGACAGAAGCTACTTGATCACGCTGCAACCTTAGCACCAGAACCAATGGTTCATCAGCTAGTGGAGTGGTTACAGGTAAACAGTGAACTTTGTCAATTTAGCTTGTTACATACAACTAAAAAAAGAGCAATGTTTTTACAAAGTCAGAATCAGAAAAACTTCATTGATCCCCAGGGGGAAGTTGTTCATGTTACAGATGCTCCTTTCAAGAATAGAAAAAAAACACATCAGATACAAAAAATATACAGTAAAGGTATGTGCTCTGTTTTCCCAAACAATAATATACAGTAATATACTGTTATATATACATATATACTATAATAGAATATTGTGGACATATAGACTAAGAAAAAAAAAAGAATTATGTACACAATGTGCATCGTGATACAAAAATATATATTTACATCTCAGTGTAAAGAGAAATGCTATATGAGAGAGTGAAAGGAATGCTCCACCAAAACACAATAACCACTATCATTTGTTGGCCCCCTGTAGGTTTAAAGGGCAACTTGGAAACATTTGGAACTTTTTTGGATAAAAAAAAAGCCACAGCATCAGAGTGCACAATAAATTAATGAACCATGTCTCAGACACAAAAGTAAAACAGTACAACAGTAAAACAAAGCAGAATATTCAGAAAAAAACAAGGAAAGTAAAATCAGTGGTGGAGGACCTCAAATAAATCTGAGTAATGACATACCAAATGTGTGTTATGTTAACAATAACAGTGTGTGGAGGTGCCACTGGACAGCAAAGGAGGTGAAGAGAAGGTACAAGAGAGAGAAAAAGAGGAGGAATGGACTGCAGTGCTGTCGTTGGACCACATCCGATCTCGGAATCGTTACATCGGACTGCTGGAGTGCTGGACCCAGCAGCTGCAGCTCACTGGGAGGTTATTACTTGGACAACATATACTGGTTATCCTGCAGGGAGCCAGACCTAAGATCAAGGTACCAACCAACATGTTTAACATGGCACACAGTTTTACAGACAGCACCTCTTTTTCTGTATTTCTTGTATTAATGTACTCTACACAGTACTGCACATAGTGTATGGCAGGGGTAGGCAATTATTTTCCATGGTGGGCTACATGAGAAATTGATCAGGCTGCCGTGGGCCAGACACAAATGATATAAGGTGCTAATAATGGCCAAATCTTTAATAATGGAATTGTCAGAAGTGTTCTATATAGGGCACTTTATGAATTGCCATGTGATTAATTGTGCACTAATATTTTGTTTTGTGTCCAAAACTTAATGTTTGTGTACCATGCATGCTGCATACAGGTTGCAACAATAGTAGCAGCAACAATAGAAGAGCAACAACATAAACAACATGGATGTACAGCACTGAGTGAATAAGGTTACAGTTAATATAAAATATACAGTTCATTATCATTACCAATGAACACAGCACTGAGCCCTTTCAAAATAAAGTTCTGATAACAGTTTAATGGTAAGCAAAATGCTTTTGACTGGTCTTTGCTAGTCTTTTAATTTTTGGTATTTCCACGGTGGCCTTGCAGGCCACATGAAACCTTTCAGCGGGTCGTATCTGGCGCCGGGGCCGCATTATGCCCAGGTCTGCTGTATGGCCATGTCTTATGAAATTAAAGATTGATTGATTGTGCACTGGAAAGCATTCAGTATATGTTCAAAGGGCCATTTGTATCACTCCTACATGAACACATCTTTACTGCATTATTGCGTGTACCTAAGTAAAGTTATACTAGAAACAAATGAGGCTGTGATTAGCTTACGCCAAAATGAAGACATTTCCTAAAAAGAAGAAGAACAGCACCCTCATCCTGTGCTGTGAGGTAATCCAGCACATGTCACACAATCCAAAATAGAACTGCAATTAACAATAATTCTCATAATCAGGTAATTTACTCTTTTTTCTTCATTGATGGGTTGATATACAGCTCTGGAAAAAATTAAGAGACCCCTGCAAAATGATCAGTTTCTCTGATTTTACTATTTATGGGTATGTGTTTGAGTAAAATGGACATTTTTGTGTTATTCTATAAACTACTGACAATATCTCTCCCAATTTCCAAATGAGAATATTGTCATTTAGAGCATTTATTTACGGAAAATGACAAATGGCCAAAATAACAAAAAAGATGCAGTGTTTTCAGACCTCAAATAATGAAAAGAAAACAAGTTCATTTTCATTTTTAAACAACACAATACTGATGTTTTAACTTAGGAAGAGTTCAGAAATCAATATTTGGTAGAACAACCCTGATTTAATCACAGCTTTCATATGTCTTGGCATGCTCTCCACCAGTCTTTCACATTGCTGTTGGGTGACTTCATGCCACTCCTGGCACAAAAATTCAAGCAGCTCAGCTATGTTTGATGACTTGTGACCATCATTCTTCCTCTTGATCACATTCCAGAGATTTTCAATGGGGTTCAGGTCTGGAGATAGGGCTGGTCATGACAGGGTCTGGATCTGGTGGTCCTTCATCCACACCTTGATCGACCTAGCTGTGTGGCATGGAGCATTGTCCTGCAGGAAAAAACAATCCTCAGAGTTGGGGAACATTGTCAGAGCAGAAGGAAGCAAGTTTTCTTCCAGGATAACTTGTACGTGGCTTGATTCATGCATCCTTCACAAAGACAAATCTGCCCGATTCTGGCCTTGCTGGTGCAACTCCAGATCATCACTGATCCTCCACCAAATTTCACAGTGGGTGCGAGACACTGTGGCTTGTAGGCCTCCCCAGGTCTCCGTCTAACCATTAGATGACCAGATGTTGGGTAAAGCTGAAAATTGGGCTCATCAGAGAAGATGACCATACTCCAGTCCTCTATGATCCAATGCTTATGGTCTTTTGCAAACCTCAGCCTGGCTCTTTTTTGCTTCTCACTGGCTACGTTTACATGCAGCCAATATTCGGGTTAAGGTCAATATTCCGGTTTCTGAACCATTCGGAATAACCTGTTTACATGCGTGAGCAAACAGGGTTATTCCTGTATACATGGTAATTGCAATCAATTGGGATATCCCGATCAAAACAGCGACGCACGGACAACGTCTCGACGCACGGAGACGGGATGACGACTCCCGAGCCGCCACATTAATGAGTACTGATGCATTTCATGCAACACGTCAGATTTTGTTACAACAACATGTACTGAATGCTCCACCTTAAGGCTCAGAGTAGTGTATTATCAAGGTATTAATTATTTAGGCAGAAAATGTCATTTCAGCACTATCAACATTATAATGAACACATGAACAAGCCGCACGTAGCTTGATCTTCCCTACACTGCCAGGATGATTGATACAAGTTAATTACTTGTGATCTGCTGCTGTCTCGCTGAACAGCCTCATAGAAATGATAGTTTACAATTCTTCATATTTTATTCTAACGAAATTCGTTAAGGCAAGTAATTCAGTGCTTTTAAAGTCATGATATTAAGCTGACACGGATCACTTATTTTGCCTGCAGTCAGATGCTGGTGCGCGTTTCCCGCAGGCTGCGCGGTGCGTGTCGCGGTGTTCGCGCCTTAATAAAGTCAGTGATCACAAGTTAGAATTACATAGCCTATTCATTTAATAAAAAACAACCTTTTATTCACCGCGGTTTGGATTGGATTCTTCAGGAGATTTTAGCGTCTTTTGTGACAGACGGATTTCACTACTGCCAGCTGTTGGGGGTAAATCCATCCGTATGCTGCATCTCTGACAGTATTTAACCCAGAAGTAATGAATTTTCGTTTAAGTTTTAGTTGACAAAATTAACACTGCTTCTTCTTGTATTCCTGTACTCAAAATACCAAGATTCCTTGCGAATCGAACATGCGCAGAACACAAATGAATGTTCCTTTCAGTAGGGATATCCCGACAGGCGTATACATGACCAAATATTCGGGTTAGAAAAGGAGTAACCCAGGGGTCTTATTCGGGTTTTTAAAAACCGGAATATGAGCATATTCCGGTTTTTCAAAAGGGTTATTGGTGTTTACATGGCCGTGCGCAACCGGGTTATTGCTAATATTCCGGTTATGAACGGGTTATTTGAGTGCATGTAAATGTAGCCATTGATGAAGGGCTTTTTTCTAGCCTTACACGCCTTGTGCCCTGCCTCTAGGAGCCTGTTACCAATTGTTCTCACGGTTAACTTCACCCCAGCTACCATTTGCCATTCTTTTATTTTTCTTTTTTTTTATTTATTTATTATTATTTTATTTTATTGCAAGACAAGGGACAGAACATTACAGAACATGAAACGGAACAGAACAGAACACAGAACAGGAAATGGTATGAAAAACAGATGATAAACAGCAACATGAATAACACAAGTATGGGTCAATTTTTGTCACATATAACGGCAGGTTAGGTGTTGGGTGTGCAGGCGAGTATGTGTGTGTGTCTGTGTGGGTAGGGAGGTAGGTAAGCATGGATGTAGGTTGTGTGTGAGATAGGGTAGGGGGGAGGAGCAGGGGAAGCACAAAAATAAAAAAATAAAGAAAGAGAAAAAAAATAGAAATAAATAAATAAAATGAATGAATGAATTAATTAATCAAAGCTGCAGTAGGTAGAAATCCTGAAAACGTTGATTTTTGAGTCTCATCTGAGTTAGGTTTGGTTTTCTGTGTCCTCAGCTTCTCCCACTAGATGAGCAGCACGCGCTTCATGAGTGCAAGTAACCGTTAATGAGAAAACAGAAAAGAAAAAAAAAATAGAACAATAGAACTGCAATAGTAGCAATAGTAATGGTTATAATGGTGATAACAACAGTAAAAATAATAACAGAATTAATACTACATCAATTTCAGAAATAATAGCTATGATAAGGCAGAAACATAAATGAATACATAAATAAATTAATTCAAAAATAGAAAAAAATGTTTAAAAAAAAGAGATCAAGTAATTACATTTGTAAGAGATCTAAGAGGGATTGCCAGATGGGTTCGGGGTCTATGGTTGTATTTTGGGAGGAGGTGGATACAGTTTCTACTACGATGTAATCCATGAGTAAGTTTTTCCAGTGTGCAATATGAGTGGTGTTTCTTGATTTCCAGTTCATGAGGATGGTTTTCTTGGCGATAGTTAGGGCTATTAGAAGTAATCTGCTGTTTGTTTGGTTTAGGTTGATTGATGATATGTCTCCCAGAATGCAAAGTGAAGGGGATAGTGGGATGTGGCACCCCAAGAACAGGGATAGTGTATCTGTGATTTCTTTCCAGAAGTGTTGAATGGGTGTGCCGTACCAGGTGGCATGTATGTAGTTATGCGGGCTATTTTAAGTGCAGTGTGAACACTTTCAAGTGAGAGCCCCAGTGTCTTATATTGTATGAGTTGTAAGTTGGCATTTTTTGTCATTAAGAAGATGTTTTTGCAAATTTGAATCCAGAAGTTGGTATCAGGAGAGATTGATAAATCTGATTCCCATTGTATTATTGGTATTGATAGTGTTGTGTCTGATTTGGAAATTAGCCTATATATTTTAGATAGTTTTTTTTTTGGGAAGGAATGTTGATAAACTCTGAGGTTAAGGAGGGAAGATCTAGGTTCTTAATTGTGCTGCTATATTTTGCCTGAATGGCCGATTTAAGCTGCAGATATTCTAGAAATCGGTTGCGCCCGATTAGGGATGCAACGATTATAGATTTTGATTGTACGATTATAGTCTGAGGAATAATCACAGTTTCACGATTATCACGATTATTATGCATTAATTAATTTCACAACACTATCTGAAATGGCATCATATCTTTGGAGACGAAATAGGCCACGGCTTTATTCAAATCCTGGGTTCGTTTTGAAGAGGGAGCAGAGGTCACACACTTTGCAAAGGATTCTGCAACAGTAGGTTGTTGAACTGCAGCAGTACCAGAGGGAGTCTTGGACTAAAAGTGAATAAGAAAAATGAAAATAAATAATCCATGCCAAGATGAACTTTGATTTGATTTGCAGTAATGACTTAAGTTGTTTTTTTGTTTTTTTTATATTTGAAATAAAGTATTTTAAGTATTATTATTAATATAAGACTAAGATTAACTTTATTGATTCCCCCAGGGGAAAATGTTACCCATGTGGGTAATAAACTTAAGTGTTATTGTCATCAACTGTCATCCATGGCTATTTTTTAATTAATTAATTCATTCATTCATAATTAATTCATTCAAAATTCTATTTTCAATAATTAATCTAATTTTACATGTGGCCTGATTAAATCCTGTCTATTATTGTTTTTTGTTTGTTTGTTTTAAGTTTTATGACAATAATAATAACAATTGTAATAATAATAATTGTAATAATAATAATAATAATAATGTATTCCGTTTATATAGCGCTTTATCACAGACACTCAAAGCGCTTCACAAGTTTTAGTAAAAAATAATAGAAAAAAATTGAAAACATATCTTATGCTGTGTTAATAATAACTGAAATACAATTAATTAGATCCCATGGTATAGTGCTGGAAGTCTACAAGCACCTGATGTTATGTTAGTGTTTTAAACCTGGTATATTAACCTACAATGCCTAGAGTTTACTCAACAGAGACGGGAAGAAGCAACTTGTAACGTTAAATGGTCACTGACTGAAGCCATAGACAAACATGCTGCTTTGCTGCCGTTTGTTTATATTGAACTGAAAGCTCAACTCTCACCGCTACACCACTGATTGTAAGTGGCACATTTATATTTAACTCCCAACCAACTTAATGTTTCATTAAGTAACTTGCCACTAACGTAATTTAACTCAGTTATTATGTTTTACCTTTACTTTGGCGTGTAAAGCTGGGTGGTGATCCCGCAAATGCATCAAGTTAGATGTGTTTGACTCTTTTGCCGCAACTTTTTTTCGGCAGGTTTTGCAGACGGGTGATCCGTCGTCTTGAATGACTCCCTGGTCATTCTTGGTGTATCCAAAATGCTCCCACACTGCCGACTTCACTCTTTTCTTCGGTGGAAACAAAGCTTCGCTGCTTGGTCCTTCTGCCATTTCTAAGCTAATGTAACATAGCCTCCATGTCTCTTGATGCGCACGGACCTTTAAGCAGGTGCTCCGCTGGTTTGTTGTCGTTCCGTGCAGGTTGCGCCGGAAATAATGTCCGTTTTTTGCGAGTGAGATCAGAAACACTCGGTGTAGCGGAGCCTTTGGGATTAAATAACCTTGACGTTTTAAAGCGCAGTTAATAGTAAAATCGGTTAATCGCTGCATCCCTACTCCCGATACCAAACTTCTGGACCAAGTAGTTGAATGAAACCAGTGTATTATTATGGAAGATGTGTTTGAGGTGTGTGATACCTTTTGAGTCCACGTGTTGAAGTTGGGTGGTTTATTGTTACTTAGAAAGTCAGGATTGTTCCATATTGGAGTAAAATAAGAAGGTGCAACAGTTGTGTTTGTGATTTTATGGAATTTCCACCAGGCTGTCAGAGCTGCTGCTATTATTGGTGATTTGAAACAAGGATGGCGTTTGATAGACTGGCTGAGAAATGGTAAATCTGAAATCTGGATATCTTTGCAAACTGTTTGTTCTATATCTAATCGCGAGACTTCGTATATCTCGCAAGATGGATCGCAAGACTTCATATATATGAAGTCTCGCGATACATTGACGCCATGTTTACATGCTACCTGGGACGCTACAGTTGACATTTCGGCTAAAAACATGGTGTAAATGGCCTCTTTTGTGGTTAAATTTTAATGTCACGGCTCACGGACACTTGGATTACACCACATGAGCAGGATGGAGACATTTTGTGTTTATTTTGTGTTCTTTTTTTTTACATTTTATCTGTGGTCTCCATTCACTGCCATTAGCTGCAACCCTGTTTTCTGCTGAAACTCCAGGATTGTTTTGTGAACTGAAGATCTTCACCCATCCTCACATCGGCATAGGGGTGAGTACATATTGAGTGAATTATCTGGGGTGGAATATCACTTTAATGCCTAAATATGTGATATGACCGGTGCACAAAGGGATAGGTGGTGTGAGGGCTGCCACATCCTAACTGCTACTGTGTAAAGGAAGGATGGATGATTTTCTCCAGTTAATCGAGTAGCCAGAGATATTAGAGAATGATTTTGTGAGTTTAATTGTCTCTGTAAATGATGAGTGAGGGTTTTGTAAGAACAGTAATATATCATCTGCATAAGGACTTATTTTATGGTGTGCAGTGGGTGTTCAGATTCCTTTTTGCAGATGTTTTGATGAATGGCTGCAGCTAAAGGTTCAATGAAAATGATAAATAGAAAGAGAGAGAGAGTGGGCATCCCTGCCTAGTCCCCCTGTGCAGTGTGAAGCATGATTTCAGATTTCAGATTTATTTATTTTTAAAAATGGGAACAGTACATATTGATGAACATTTATATGTAAATATGTGGGATTATAGCCAAATGGCTAATTTCCATCCCCAGTCCCATTGGCAGGTTGATGTTGAAGTTAAACCATGAGTGATAATGGTGGCTGAAGGCAAAGTGTACAGAATCCTGATCCAATTGATGAATGATTCCCCAAAGCCAAATCTCTGCATTGTGGATATGAGGAATGACTAGTTTGCTCTGTTAAAGGCTTTTTCTGCATCTAGGGTGACTATGAAAGTAGCTGGTTGTTGTAGGGCCATAACAAAGGAAGGAGGTCCTCACAATAACAGCTTTTAAACAAATAATGAATTTATTGAAAGTAAAGCAACATCAAGAACCCAATAACTAAGTAGGAAAATCAGTGGTGTAATGAAGGTGTTGGGTGCTGTGGATGTGTGTGCTAACATAAACTATGTGGAGAAGGAAACCAAAGCTAAGCTAAACAAGGTCAAACCAAACAAAACCAGGGTGCCTGAAAGGCGAGGAGAGAGAGAGGCCATCTTGGATTCTCCCAAGCTTATAAAAGGCTAGGAAAGTGAGTGGATTATGATCAGTGTAGATGGTCACTGGTGATGACTGTCCCACATACACTTCAAAAAATTTCAGTGCCCAAATCAAAGCCAGCGTCTCCTTCTCAATGACCGAATAATTTAACTGGTGACCGTTAAACTTATGTGAGAAATAGCAGACTGGATGTTCCACTTTCCCTTCCCCTTCCTGCAGCAGGACAGCTCCAGCTCCAATGTCACTTGCATCCACCGGTATCTGAAAAGGTCTGTGAAATACAGGAGCTGCAAGAACAGGAGCAGAACAGATCAGTTTTTGTACTGTGGTCAAAGCAGCTTGGCAATCTGGAGAGCAGACAAAAGGAGTGTTTTTACGCAACAGGTTAGTCAATGGGGCAACCACAGTGGAAAAACTTTGGCAAAAACTCCAATAATATCCCACCAACCCCAAGAACCGCATCAGCTCTTTTTTGGATGTTGGCACAGGATACTCTTCAATGGCTTCCACCTTGGCCTGCACTGGACAAACCTTACCCTGGCCTACAACCCTGCCAAGATATGTCACCGTTGCCTTAGCAAACTCACACTTTGCTAAGTTAACTGTTAAATTTGCCTCCACCAACTTGTCAAAGACTGCATTTAGACGCTGAACATGAGCTTCCCACGTGTCACTGAACACCACCACATCATCTAAATATGCTGCACACCCTGACAGCCCAGCCAACACCCTATTCATAAGGCGCTGAAATGTTGCTGGGGCATTTCTGAGCCCAAATGGCATTACTGCATTACTTAGTGACAAACTTTGCACCTCCCACCTGATCAATACAATCCTCCATACGAGGCATGGGATAGCAATCAGGCTTGGTGACCGCATTAACTTTCCTGAAATCTGTACAGAATCTATCTGACCCATCAGCCTTATCTGCCAACAGACATGGAGAGGCCCAGCTAGAACACGCTGGTTCTGCTATTCCATGTTCCAACATGTACTCTACCTCCTTCTCCATCTACTCACGCTTTCCTATGGGCAGCCGGTAGGAGTGCTGTTTAATAGGCTTAGCATCCCCAACATCTATGTCATGCTCAATCAGGTTGGTGCGTGATGGCGTATCTGAGAAGAGAGACAAGTGAGAATTAAGCAACTTCTCCAGATCAGCATGCTGAGTGTCTGACAGATAACCCAACTGACTGTTCAAATGATTCAGGTACTCTGAATTGTTGAGTCTCTCTGTGAGAATTGGCTCAGATGGAACCTCAAAATCTTCTGAAGGCAAGCCCCCAACTGTGGCTACTGCCCGTACAGTTTCCAATGCAAGATCACCTGCAGTAAACAAATCACCTTTCACTTTAGAGGCAGAATGAGCAGAATGATAAGGCTTCAATAAGTTCACATGACACCACTGCACTTTCTTCCGTCGACCTGGTGTGTGCACTAAATAGTCCCTATCTGACATGCGGCTCTTAACTGTGTAAGGCCCACTAAACTTCGCCTGAAAGGGTGAACCTACCAGAGGCAACAAAGCCAAAACCTGATCCCCTGGCTCAAACACACGAGTTTCAGTTTTATGATCAAAAAGCTTATCTGAACCACCTCCAAAAGCCTGGCAGACACAGCCAGCTCCTCAACAATTCCTCTCAGCTCAGCCTTTTTTGGTACTTTGTCAGGTTTTGACCAACCCAAATGAACTGCCAAATCAATTAAATCTGCCTTTGTACACTAAGTTTAAAGTACTACGAGATGGCCGTTTTAGAAACTCAGAGACCAAAGTATTACTGTGCTCAGTCTCCATGTTTAACCCAATCACACCAATTACAAAGTCAGCACATCCAAAAGAACAAAATAAGGCAGTCAGAGTCACCAAATACACAACCACAGGGAGACTGAGTGATTATGGAGCACCTCCTCCTAACTACCTAACCAGAACTGGCTAACTCAACCCTAGTCTTAATGTGAGTACTGGCGGTGGGTATTTATGCACCTTCAAACCGTCTGTATTGGGGTAGACAACTTGTCCCAGCCAATACTCCGGGGTGCCCCCGAGACAACTGCTACTAGCCGCACAGACAACACACAAAAACAACAAACAGCCCTGAAAACAAAAAAATCAGCAACCTCTCCTTGTGAGATGACTGCTGCTACAACCTATCTGGGGGACACAATGAATGCTCCAGCCAGACAACACAAATAGCACAGCTACTCAGCTACAATCATCCCCAAAGTTGTGTACCGCATAACTCCAAACTCACCGTCCATGTAGATGCACAGCTTACCTGCAGCTAAAGACAATACAGAACTAAATCTCAAACCCTACCTGCTTAACATACTCAAAGAAAGCTGTTACTGTGGGCCTCACAATTCCAAAACTTTACATGTGAACATTTCAGGTTCAAAAACTGGACGAGCCCCCATTTGTTATGCCCAGCTCGTTGTAGAGCATAACAAAGGAAGGAGGTCCACACAATAACAGCTTTTAAACAAATAATGAATTTATTGAAAGTAAAGCAACATCAAATATACATCGATTTGTTTTATTTCAGTAATCATTCTGCTGAAAAGTGGGGCTAGGATGGGCCAGAAGGGTTTATAAAACTCAGCAGGGAAGCCATCTGGACCTGGTGCTTTGTTATTGGGCATATAATTGAGAGCAGTAGCAAGGTCGTTGTCTATTATTGACGAATCAAGTGTTTCACTTTGTTCTTTACTGGGCTGTGGTAAGGCAATGCTGTTGAGAAATAATTTGGTGTCCTCTTGATTAGGATTTATTTCTGATGAATATAAATTTACATAAAAATTTCTGAAGATTTTATTTATTTCATCTGGTGAATTTGTGGGCTTCCCTGCTGTATCCTAATTAAGGAGATTGTTGTTTTTTCTTTATTGTGTTTGATTTGATTTGCCAAATATTTGCCCAATTTATTGCTACGGTGGAAATGTTCTTGTCGAAGTCTATGTACCAAAAAATTGGGTTTTCTTATTTAAAATCTTGTTTAGTTGAAATGTATACTTTCTTAATTAATTTAGAGATGTCTTCTTCTTCTTAAAAACCGAGAAGGAAATTATTTGACCTCTCAAAGCTGCTTTACCTGTTTCCCATAGAAGAGTTGGTGATGACTTTGGGGAATCATTTATCTCTAAGAAGGATGCCCACTCCCTCTTAATGAGACTGTCAAACTCAGGGTCACTGAGAAGGGATGTATTGAAGCGCCATCTAGTGATGGGGTTATGTAGTGTGGCTCTATTCCATGTAAATGTTACAGGTGCATGGTCACTTATGATGATTGGGTATAGTCTGAGATATTGGATATAATTGAGTTGCTGGTAAGGAAGAAGTCAATGCGTGAATATGAGTGATGGACAGGTGAGAAAAAAGTGTATTCTTTTGTGTCTGGGTGATGCGATCGCCAATTATCGCCAAGACCAAAATCCTTCATAAACTGGTTTATTGTTTCTGTAGGCTGCCAGGTACATTTATTGTTTGGGAAATTTGATCTGTCTATTGCTGGATTAATAACTGTTAAAGTCACCTCCTATTATGACTGGGCAGTTTGAAATGTTTGAGATGGATGAGAAAAGGTTACTAAAGAAGGATGGGTCATCATCATTTGGGCCATAGACACTGCCGATTGTAATTGGGCTATTGCTGATTGATATGTTAATGATTATAAAATGACCATCAGGGTCTGTGATGGTCTTGTGATGGACAAATGAGACTTTTTTGTTTTAAAATGCATACCTCTCTTTGTTTTGTGTTGTAATGAGCTGAGAATATGTGAATAAATTGAGGTGATTTAATTTTTTTCAAGTCTGAATCAGAAAGATGTGTTTCTTGTAACAAACATATATCTGCTTGTAGTTTAGCCAGGTGATTAAATATTTTTATCTTTTTTGCCTGTGAGCCAAACCCACGGATGTTCCAAGTTATAAACATAAGTGTGCGTGTTGTTAGTCATGTAATGGAATGGGGGAGGGGGGAAAGAAGAGAACGAGAGCTGAGGGGAGGGAGCAGTATGGTAGTGTGAGGTAGAGGGATTCGAGCCGGGGGGCGGTTAGAAGAGCCAGGGGGTTGCATCCCTGTCTTTATACAGTTGTCCATCTATGTACACTGCCTTTTTGCCCTGTATCATTTGTTTACAGATCAGGAGTAGTTTTTTGCGTCTGTGCATGATTTCTTTTGGGTATTGGTCATTAAGTCCATAGTCCATTCCTTTAAGCTGTCTGCTTTGCCGTTGCACCAGTTCTTTTTGTTTGAAATTTTGCCATGATTGGACGTGGTCGGGTGCTGTTGTTCTTTGGTCCTAGTCAGTGCACATGGTGGACTGTGATGTTGTTGATGGTGTCAGTGGGTAGCTTGAGTTGTTTGGACATGAATTCTTTGACAGATTTTTCGGGGTCGTCTGTGGTGTGTTCAGGGATGCCAGTGAAAACGAGATTGCCCCTCATGCTGTGTGATTGTAAATCCAGAATGGTTTCCTTCATTGCTTTATTGTCGGCTGTAACAGAGGTGAGCTGTGTGGCATCGGAGGTAAGCTGGGTGGTGAGTGTGTTAACAGACTGTTGCAGAGATTTATTTTCTTTTGTGAGTCTAGCAGCTGGGGGCTGCCATCTTGGATCTCGCACCACCTTGTAAGAGTTGCGAGCACAGTGGCATCACCCTCCTGATTGAGTAGCTCACTGTATCCCTCTGCTAGAATTTAACCTTCTTGTCCTCACTCAAAACTTCTTGAGTGAGGAAAAGAAAAATTTGCAGTGGTCTCTTAACTTTTTCCAGAGCTGTATAACACCACAATTCACTAGAGCCCAAGTCTTTGATTTATCACTCTGAAACCCAAAAGTATTCAATTAAATCCAAGGTTAAAACATCAGATTTTCACAATTGTGAAGGTTTGATTTTTTTAATGAAAAATATAACTTAAATGATTACTTCCTTGTCAAAGTAGTTGCAAATTGATTTTCTGATGACTGACTAATTGATTCATCAGTTAATCATCACAGCTAAGGTATAAAATACAGTGCAAGGGCTAAAGACTGCTGTTTTAGCCACATTTCCACCAAGTAGTTTTACTGTAGTACCCTTGAAACCTGTACCTACATGTACCTCCCCTCTAGACCTGTTGCGCGTTTCCATTGCAGACAATATCCAAGTGTAGCTTAACTCATATCTAACACATTAAGGTCCGATGCATCGGATTTCGAGTGAATCGTTACACCCCTATTTGTAACAGTAAGCTTAATTCTACAAATCCATAATAACGTTGTGAAATTATTACACTGAATTATGTCATATACACAGTAAACTGCACAGCTTAATAAGGACACAAAATCAGTAAAGTAACTTACCACAAATAACCCAGAAATGTCATGTGTATAGTAACTATGGTTACCCTTGTAGCAGGAGACATCAACGATTTGTGACTTTTAGAAAGTGAGCATCTAATGAAAATAAAACACTCCAGAAGTTTTTGTAGTGTTTAAACCACAGAATTGTACAGTAACATCAGAATTCATCATCAGTAAAGTTGAATCGCAGCTGCGAGCTGATTCATTTCCAGCTGCTGATTTAAACTATTGATCAGGCCAATATAACAGAACATGTGTTAATGCATTAAAAAAATTAGTGGCGTTAAAAGGAATTTGCGTTAACTTTGACAGCCCTAGTAAAAAACAAACATTACAATTTCTTCCTGCTAACTTGATTACTTATTTATATCGCGGTAGGCCGGTATAGTCAAAATCTCTACTGTTGGCCAAATTCATATTGTTTCTACCGTATACCGTTTATACCGCCCACCCTTATGTCAGTCTAATGTCATTGTTGTTTTTTTGTTTGTTTCTTTGTTTGGATTTTCTCTCCCCACATCTTTTTCCTTCACTCGCTCCTTTAGTTAAAGAGGACCTATTATACTCATTTTCGGGCCTTTGTATTGAGTCTTGGACTCCTATAGAGCAGCTACACACGAATACCCGCACACAAAGCTTTGTAGATCTTCAGGACGCTGTACCTCTCTCTGCATCTCCTCCTTGTATTTCCTGCATCCCGCGAAAACGGTCTGTGTAACTTTTTTTACTCCACCCCCCACCCCTTCTCCATGTACGCCTCCCGCCGAGCCCACTCTGCTTTGATTGGTCACATTCGCGAGGACTTCCAAAGAGCTGCCGAGCCCCACCTCCTCATTTTTCCGGTGCAGGAGTACAGCAAACTTTACTACTCTTTACTCTTTTGAAAATGACAAGTTTTGAAATACAGCCGTATGTGTTGGATCCTGAATCCGATCTGGAGCTACAGACTAGACAGCCTGAAGTTTCTCCAGAACAGAGGTTACTTCATGACATCTCTGAATGGTAGGCGTAGCTTGTTATTGTCATAACCTGTTTACCTGTACGGCGTAAGGATGGATTTCGTTTTCGGCTAATCCAGCTTCGTACTGGCCCATGTTGACAAAACTGTCCCGTGTGACATGCCGTAGACAGACAAACGGGGAGGTATTTTTCTTTCGCAGGCTGGGAAAAAGCAACTCTATCCACTTCTGCCTGGTGCTTGCCTCTTTAGGAAAGCTAAACAAAGTCCACTTTCCCTCACACCAGAACAAACATTTTCTGGGAGCCATTGCTCAAACGTGCTAACACTGTGAAATCGTTGTAGACAGCAGAGCAGCGCACAGCGATACAACTTCCGAAGCAGAGCGGGGTAGAGGGCAGGCTTAGAGCGTATGCCGGGGTATTTCCATATAAGTAAGTCTGGCACGGATTCACGTCAATGCGACCTCCTGTTTAAAAAAATACGGTAAAACAGCGTGCAGAGCCATCCAAAACAGCGTGCAGGGCTCACTTCCAAATGCACGAAACTTGTTATTTGACACGTTAGCATCGTTTAACACGAGTATCCAACATTGTAACAACATTTATAGGTCAGAAAAGAGGAAAAAGCATAATAGTTCCCCTTTAAACAGGAGGAGGAAAGTATAAACATATCCAACATATACAAGATTCGTCTTAATGTGCAGATCCTGTATTACTTCCAAACGTTATTCATCACCCCAGTGTAACAACAGACACACAAATACACGCACACACATCTACCACACATATCAGGACTGAATACAGTTTGAATGCATCTCATGTCCCCCAGAGGGTGTACTATGAAGTGAGATTAATGTGTTAGTGAGGTATGTTGAGTCTAAAGCCAGGATTTTCAGTGTCACGAAGGTGTCTCTCTTTTAACCTGGCTAGATCACCCTGGTAACTTATGCTAAACTCATAACCTGGTCGGGAGCAGCTTATGTTCAGAGTCTCAGATTAAATCGGCTGTTAAAAGCGCTGCTCTTAAAATAATTATTGTCCTAGCAAGGTTCACTTAACGAATCCGTATAATGTAGAAATCTAACATAGTGTCACAACAGTATGAACTGTGCATCGCGCTGTCATGGTAACTTCCGTTTGGGGAAGCAGAGTAATTTTTCCTGTTTGTTTCAGGTCATATTGACACTTTACATTTACATTGTATATAATCCACACATTCAAATAATGATGAAGCAACTACAGACACTTTGAATACTTTTACTATAGTCTGTTTTGCATTGCTGTTATTGCAGCTCAGAACGCTGACTAGAAAATTCATCATCATTTATCATGGAAAACCTTCTGGCCGAAAACTTGTGAGATCTCTTTCATCATGGGACAGTGTCAGACTGACAGCGTCATGTTTAAATCTGTATGAAGTTTTATTGTTTAATGTGCAGTTTTCATGTTAGAAATAAACTGCAACATTTAGATTGCATTTAGTTGATCAGTAATTTTCTGACAGCATATGTCTTCTCCTGCTTTATTTGCAGCAACAGTGTTGCTTTTTGCCGTAATATATTTTGTATATTTTCCACAGCTCCTAATTATAACAACTTGATCATTTTGACTGAAGTAGGCAGCTCGCAATCGCTTCACTTTGAGTGGAAGAAGAGTCAAATGACGCAACAAACGTCCCTTTTTATGTGAGCGCACACAGTCTGAAGAAGAAAGTCTGAATTAACAAAGACAGTTGATAACCACCCTCGTGATACCAGTTATCTCTGATTGGGGTTTTAGGTTTTGTCAAGCCAGCTCATGCAAAGAAAGCCTGGCTGTGTTGAGCTTCCTTCATAGTACAGCCCTCAGTTTCCCTGTTTTGTATTATTTGTTCTTTTTTTTTCTTTTTCCTTTTTTTCCTTGTTGTTTGTCTGTGTCTTACTTACATAAGACCTTTTGGCAGTTAATGTGTCTCTATGTAATTGTCTCCTCTTGTTTTGTATGCACTTTATTATTGCACATTAAATAAATTAAAAAGAAAAAAAGGGGGATAAAATCTGTATCACCAAACTGAGGTTCTGACAGGGCGATGCATACAGTTTGTTCTGCTGTAATATGGTTTCATTTGGTGAATTTACTAACATACAGACCAGCAACTTTGTATATATAATGTCTTACACCAGTGTACAATCTATATAACTCATGAATAACCTAATAAGGAAAAGAATCAGTGAAAAAGTGATGCTTTTACAGCTGATCTAATCTGACCTGCTGCCAACCACGTTATGAGTTCAGCACAAGTTACCATGGTGATTTAGCCTGGTTAAAAGATGCCACCTTTGTGCCACACAAAACTCTGACTTTAGACTCAACATACCTTGCTAACACATTAGTCTTGTCTAATGTGAGAGAGCCCCCTAGTGGCAGAACTTACATATTGTGCATTAATCAGATTTAATCCTGTTTGGGGTTCAAATCAAGCTTAATACATACAGTGTCTGTCCAGCATACTGAGAGCAGCCAGTGCTGACCAGGGTGCCTGAGTCAAGTACCAGTGTTGGACAAAAGAGTGTCAAGGGCACGAGGACAACTGTTATAACCCTTAACAGAGAATAAGACACTCTGTAACTGTACTCTATGCGCCTGATTTACAGGGATCCCAAATAAAGTGTGCTAAATTGCGTGTGCATAAATATATAATGCATGTTTGCTTGGAGTACGTTTTGCAGCTGATCAGCTTAGAATAATTGCATAAATGACAACAGGTACAAACAATGTGAAGACAGCAGTATTCAAATGGCGGTTTTGTATGTTTTACGGGTTTCCCCCACAGGGACTTTGGAAGGAAATTAGAATGACTGCTAGCGCAAAATGATTGATTGATTCCACGGAGGTGTTAGTGGAAGAGGCAAATAAACATATTGTTGAACTACAGCAAAAAAGAGGCAAGAACAACAGATGAAATTAAGAGAATATGGCAAGATATCAGGCAAAGAACAAAAGAAAAAATATAATAAAACTTCTTCAAAAAGTTTAATAAAATAAATATTGTTAATAATGATAATGATAACAACAACAATAATAATACTACTAATAATAAATCCATTGTGCAGGAGGTGCGAGCTGTGTCCTCTGTGGTCTGAGCTTTCAGGCAGGACACTTCAGGCCATTGTCACACACACCAGGCAGTTGGTCAGTGCTGTATCTGGTCTGATAATGGTTATAAATGCCCTGGCAAGAGGGATCGAAGATGGAGTACGAGAGTGGTGAGGTTTCTCAGTCCAAATGGCCCCACAGCGGAGTGGTTTGGAACTGGAGGGGAAGGAGAGGTGGGCATCGGAGGAGAGACAGGTGCTCTGGGGAGAGAGGAGCGTGTTGCGGGAGAAACGTACAACCTGCCAAAAAACTCCAGTTCAAAATGTGATACTGGCGAAAAGAAGGAAATGGGAAGGTCCATGTTAATTTTCTTTAGGCTAAATTGGCTGTGAATGTCAGAATCAGAATCAGAAACGGTTTTATTGCCAAGTAGGTTTTCGCCTACCAGGAATTTGTTGTGGCACGTTGGTGCATACAAACATAATACCAAAATCAGGCAAGTGCTGTTGGTGAACAGCATAAATAGATTTTTTCTAAAAATATAAAAGAGCATGTGATAATAAAAAACACAGTGACTAAAATGTACAATGTAAAAGAAGAACAGATATTGCAATGTGCAAGAATTACGTTAATGTAACGTATAAGTCGGAGGGGTGGATTGGGGGGGGGCAGTGTCATTGGGGGACATGGGCAACTTTGATGAAGGCAGTCACAGAGGGAAAGAAACTGTTCTTGTGGCGTTTTGGTCCTAATGGGTCGCAGCCTCCTGCCGGGGAGTGTCACAAACAAAAATGTTTGGTTTTGTTTGGCTGCAAATATGCTGCAATAAATTTATGTTTATCATGGTGTTTTTCTATGTTAAGGATTATTGAATGAAAATAAAAATAAATAAATCCTCCAAACAGCTCATGAGTAAGGACTTTAAATTAGATTGTCTCCTCCGGGCCACAAGAACTGCAGCTATCTGTGTGCAATGCTGGCCCAATTACCACCTTCCTTTCAAACGTATTAAATACAGATGCAGTCGCAGTCACTGCAAATTATTTCCAGGCTTGGTAAATTGCAGTGTGTGTGCTAAATTAACCTATTTCCATTTTCTCATCCCAGTATTTTGCACATTAGGATAGAAATGGCCCACATTGCATTAAGGCAAATGTACTAAATGGACAGTGTGTGCTGTCTTGCACTTTTAAAAGACACAATCCTCAGTGCACACTGTTAGGAGATCAGCTTGCACATTTGTTTGTGGGTTACTAAATCAGGCCCGATAAGTTTAGTCCCTACTGCTGTAATAAGTACCCATGTGAATTAATGTTGTCCATTTTCTTTGTTGTTTTTTATAGTCAGGACACAAATTACTCCTGCTATGTTCTGTGTCTCTTCAGGAGTTTTGTCGCCTTTTGAAAACGGTGAAGGTGGATGTGGATTCCTCAGGCAAGAAATGCAAAGAGAGAATGATGACAGTTCTCATTGAAACCCTTTCGGTTCCCTCCAGTGGACACAGGTACAGATCACAGACACATGACTCTGATGCAGCAAAGAAATGAAATGAGGGCAGGGCTTCTATAACCTCAATGCCAACAAAGCTGGGACGTGTGTAAATACAGCACAAAGACAAGACAGTTAATGTTCACACTGAGTAATTTTATTGTTTTTTGTAAATATACGCTCATTCTGACTTTGATGCCTGCAACAAGTTCCAGAAAAGTTGAGCCTGTTTACCTTTGTGACCACCAGCTTTTCTTATAATAACACTCAGTAAATGTTTGGGAACTGAGGACACTAATTGTTGATGTTTTGAAAGTGATTTTTTTTTTCTCATTCTTGCTTGATATATGACTTCAGGTGCTCAACAGTCCAGGGTCTCTGTTGGTTTTTAATGCAGTTTTGAACATAGTACTGTGTGAGGGGTCAAAGGTCACAGGCACTCATTGTTGATTTTCAGCCTTGTCCCTTACACGAAGAGATTTCTCTGGATTCTCTGAATTTTAAAATAATATTATGGACTGTAGATGGTGAAATCTCTAAATCCCTGCAGTTTTGTGTTGAGAAACATTGGTCTTAAAGGGATAGTTCACCCAAAAATGAAAATTCAGTCAATATCTAATCACCTTTATGCCAATTAAAGGTCAGGTTTAGTTTGTTAGTCCACAAAACACTGCTCAAGTTTCAAAACAGCGTTGCAGAATCTCCCAAACAATGGAAGTGAATGGTGACCACTTTTCAAATGTAAAAAGACAACAGAAATAAAACATAAAATGCTTCCATACTGCTTGTCTGGTGTAATCCAATCCAAATGTAAAATATATATATATATGTGTGTGTATATATATATATATATATATACTGTATATAAGAAAAAAAAATCTTCCATATTGCTTATTCAAGATTCAAGAGTATATATTGTCCTTATGCTTAATGAAATTTCGTTTGGTAGCACAAAAACACAAAACAAGTAATAATAATAATTACACAAAAATATGTGCAAAAGAGTCAGCAACCATAAGGGGGATGATATGTGGAGATATAAAGTGCAAACAGTGTAAGTCCCAGTCTTTAGGCGATGTGGGTGTGTGCCTGCACGAGTCAGGAGGTCAGAGTGTGTGTCTATCTATGGAGGGGGGGGGCGTGTCTGAGTGTTTGTATGTTTGTCTGCAGGGGGGTGGTGCATGTGTGTAAATATCTGGTGTAATCTGGTAATCATGGTGCAGTGATGTTGATAGGTTTTCAATGTAGTGAGTCCCAGGAACCCACTCAAATCACCACCTGTGGGTCCCGGGGACTCACTAAAATTCAAATTCAATGGGTCCCCAATGAAAAAATGTATTTCTTTCTATTTCCTATATTCTTCTCTTTCTTAAATTGTAGTGTTAAAACGGGATCTCGTGGGAAGCGGGATGTATGCGCAGGTGCCGTCTGAGCATAACAAAATGGCAACCGCCATTCAAAGTATTTTTCATTGCCACACAGCCACCACCGGAATATGTTTTATTTATTTCATTAGAGCACGTCCCCTAGACGTTAAAATGGATGGATAGTGAATTTACTGCGTCCTTTCAGATTTTAATGCATCAGGGATGCAGGACGCATACCTAGCAACATCACTGATGGTGTAATCTAATTATCTGGTGTAAATCAAGTCTCCTAAAGCCCCAACATGCCAAGTTGACTATAAAAATGTTATTTGCACCATGTTTTAGCTTAAATCTTCATTGTAGATCTTTAGCTTGGAACCACATGCACATGCACACTGTCTGAACTGGGTGTGTGTATTGTGACAGTGTGCAAACGGCAGTTAGATAAGATAAGATAAGATAAGATAAGATAAGATAAGATAAGATATTCCTTTATTAGTCCCACAGTGGGGAAATTCCGGCATTACAGCAGCAAAGTGGAAGGCAAAAATAAGAAGCATAAGTAAAAAGACAATAAATAGCAAACAAGCAATATAAACAGGGAGTATAGAAAAATATGAACAATCTAAACATTGGAAATACAGTAACTAGCAATCTGGTATGGGAAGATATCAGATGATGATGGTAATATACAGTGTTTCCAAGATTACACCATGGCACTGAGGAAATATCAATATTGCACATAAGAAATTAGACATTTGCCAGGTACTGATATTGCACATAGGATGAAAAGTACCCCTGACTGGAGTATTAATATTGCACATAGAGATAATAGTACACCTGATTGAAGATTGACAAGTTGCACCTTTAAAGCTGTAGTATACGATTTGAGAATCAGTTGAGAAAGATTGAGACGTTGAGAAAAATTTGAAAAAAGCATCCTGCCCACACACACACACACCCCTCCCCTCTGTGCTCTCTGGAGTCTCTCAGACACACCCCCTCTACCAGAGCTTGATTTCTGTGGTTGGAAATTTAGTTTATCTCCTGTATCGCTGTGTGTACTCTCGGGTTTCTGCTTTATTTCTTTATTTTATTGTTTCTTCACGGTCGCTTTCAACTGATAGGATTCCAGTTAAGTTACTGCTGATGAAGACAACACTTCCTGAGTTTGCTGCTTCACAATAAAAGTCTTTAATTAAAGAAATAATGACGGACTTTTATGCTGGAGAATTTATAGGAAGTGAAACGTCCAGCGTCAGCCACTTGACTAAAAACAAGCGCGATTCAGACA
>JAJHUR010110679.1:3703-23915 GCA_027495735.1 Lutjanus campechanus | reverse complement strand
TGTGTGTGTGAGACCTGATCCTATACAACACTCCCTCTGCTGTACTATCTAACACAGCAACCCTCCGGGAGTATACTCGTCAATATGAGCGAATGTGGCCCAAAGAGACGTGACAGTGCATTTAGAGAATACTGATTCACAGTCAGGACGGGTAGATAGGTGAATTAACATGCCGTCAGCCTTTTCTGCCTCTTTAATTTGTGCTTTAAATGCATATTTCACTTCAAATGGAACACATAATCACACTGAAGCACAGGTTTTGAAGCCAGCTGTGTGTTACAGCTGAGATTGATTCAGCTTGTTAGAGGATCAGTGTTAAAAGTCCTGCGAGATAGATTCCTTTGAACATGATAAATACCAGATTTTCTCATTAATAGAAAACTGTGTAAACAACTGTAGTTTAATGATGAAAAATTATCACCATTAATAAAACCCCAGTATGGTAAACTTCTGAAACATCACACTGGACCACTCAGATAAAATTCTTTTGCACAAACATTAGTGCCGTTACTCACGACACAACTCGATTCTGATTGGTCAATACAGCATTGTAAAGTATGTTATTTCTGGAAAGCAGACCGTTGTTATGAATAACAGACCGTTACTATGAAGAAAAGACCATTGTTGTGAAAAACAGACTGTTGTTATGAATAACAGACTGTTATGAAGAACAGACCATTGCTATGGCCGTAGTTCTGATCATAGACTCTGGAGGAGCAATAAAATCATTTTTAAAATCAATAAACTAATTTTTAAATTCATATTTTGTCTCAAATTATTGTTTTTTTTAAAGACTGTAGCCATGTAATAAGCAGGATAATGGACAGTGAGCAAGTCATTGTTTGTTAAATACTGATTAGTCAACTGCAGCATTCGAAGGTCTGTTGTTACTGTATAGCGGACTGTTGCTATGAAGAACAGACTGTTGCTATGGAAGCAGTTCTGATCATAGACTCTGAAGCAGCAATAAAATCACTTTTAAATCAATATATTAACTTTTAATTTAACATTTTGTGCTAAATAATTGAATTAAAGTAAGGAGTGTAATAAGCAGGGTAATGTACAGTGAGCAGGTCATTATTGCAAAATAAACCCCTTCAGGTTGAGTCCTGCACCACCCTGTCGAGGTTTATTTTGAAATAATGACCTGCTCACTGCACAATCCCTTACACAAACCACTTCAGGGTAATTCAAGGCCCTTCCACTTTGTGTCAGGTCCTGCACCAGCCAGTTGAGGTTTATTTTGCAATAATAATTAGCTGTTCAGTACATAGTTCTGGCATCAAAGTACAGTATATCACATGTATGTTAACATATAAGCTGACTCAGAGTCTGCAGTCTTTGTGCTAATGATGAAATCTTTACTACAAAGCTGTATAACGTGGACACACACACTGTGCATTTTCACCCCTGAATGAAGCCCGGTAGTTTCATCCCTGATGAAGGCCAGGTTTGGTGAAGTGTTGCTTTAATTGAATCAACAAATTGAACAATCAAGAGGACACTTCACCTGCCCTTTGAAGAAATCTAATTTACTTTAAAACATTTCTTCACACTAACATCAACAGTCCTCTGCTCTCAATTTGCAAACTCTTTAATTAAGAAGATAATTAGAATAATTGTCTCGTTTAAAAACACAATATGCATCTCTCTGTTTTGATTTTAAGTTTCTTGCTTTGCGTGCATTACTTTCACAATTATGGCTGGGTAATATGTTTGAAATCATATCATCATATTAATAAGGATTATGGTATTTTCCAATATCAATATACCCATGGTGTTTAAAAATATGGCAAATTAATTCAAATGACAGTGAACTGTGTTCCATCATACTGCATTAGGCTACGTGAAAGCTTATATGTGTTAAACAAAACTTTCTGTAAGTAGTTAGAACTGCCAGTTGAAAGATCCAGAACATTTGCCACATGGACCTTGTGGTGAAATTGTTTTATTTTTTTGTAACGTCAAGAAATAACGTTCAATCTCAACTTTGAAGCAAACATGGTTCTTAAAGTACTCAGAAAAAAAACATTTTAAAAAATTTACACTAATTTATTAATATAACGGGAATATAAATACTAACCTTGTTTGTTTTATTTTTTTAAAAATATTTATTTATATTATGTTAAGTTCTATACCTCATTCTGTTTTTTATTTAACCTCTGTGTGTATCATTGTTCTAAAGAAAAAAGAAAAATGGAAATTTGAGCATCTACATTTTCATGAAATGGACCCTATTGAATTGACCTTGTGTGACTAATTTGGTCATTTATTGTCGTTAACTGTCATAAGATATTATCACCACCACCGTTTTGCATGAGGTATGTGCATGATTATGAGGAGTACTGGTGACTGAACTGCCTTGTGATTGTGCAGCAAACCAATTTCCCCGCAGGGACAAATAAAAAAATATGATTTCACTTTCAATTCAATAAACAATAATATGAAATTGTTGCCTATCCCTGCTTTTACTCTTGATTTAGTTGTTTTGCTTTTATCTATTCAGCAGTAAAGCATGTTCCCTGTGTATTTGGAAAGATGTGATATATTTGTACATACTTTAAAAAATATATTGAAGAATAGGAATGACACGCTATTTAGAAGCAGTGACCCTATATGTTCTGTATATATAACACACGTTTAATCCTGACCCACTGACCCAGCTGGCAGGTCCTGCCGGTCCATCCAGGCGGGCAGAGGCATTTGTAACCTCCAGGAACCTCCTGACACGTCGCTCCACGTCCGCAAGGGCTCCGATCACACTGCCTCACCGCTGCGGAAGAGAAAGAGAAAATATTGTGCATGAACTACTGGTCTGTGTAATGGGAATGTGTGTGTGAATATCAGAGACATTTCACGTGTGTAAAGGTGTGTGTCGCTGAGCCTGTGCGATGCCACTATGTGGACATGTACAATCTGAAGTGAAGCATTGGTATGCAGATGATTTGTCGGCCTGTGTTTTCATTCTCTTTTCTGCTGCTCTGGTTTCTGTGCAAACAGTGATAAATATAATCATCTGCTGCACGTACATGGCTGACACCGCACACCTTTCCCAGAGAGGAACGAGTGAATTTAAATAAAGGATGATGGGAGAAAAAAAAGGAGAGACGGGATACAACAGAAATAGAAAAAAAATGGAGCTGCCATGCCTGTTTCCACTCCGGTGGAAATGAATTAAACACAGATAAAGAAACAAAAGGAACTGGAGGACATGGAACACAAAAAGGCAGACGTTTTAGGGGTTAACCACGCATAACGTCCTATCATACGTGGCATATTTGTGCAGCAGTGGCATCATAACTCTGGCATACATCTCTCTCATAACCTCTTTTCATTTACCTAACCCTGCAGAACAACCATTTTCCATCCTCCTGACCCCGACTCCAACCATGAGCAATAATAACTCGAGCCAAGCTACAGCAGCTCCTCTCCCAAAACTAGACACAGAATTCAAAACAAACAAAGAAGCCTTTAATTAATATTGGTTATATATATAAATCTCGTCTGAAAGCAGAGCTGTGTTGTGGTTATGGTCGTCATTCCCTGCAAGCCTGACGATCCTCTCGCTGTATATTCCCCAGAGAGCCCCCCACAACACTCACAGAGACAGAGATAGACCGTCCCTCTGACTGTTAATCAATCCAGCAACAAATAACAAGAGCAAAAATAAACTTTATTCCTCTGTTTACCCTCTCCTCTTATTCTCTCTTGCTGAGGTGTTTACATGCCAGCAACCGAGCTGCTGCTTCGTTTATCCTGATCGAGGTGAAAGCAGAAGATGTGGAACGCTGCTTGTTTACACACGCAGCTCTGACAGACCATAACCTGGATGATCCAATCTCACCTGCAGCCACACACACACACACACACACACACACAAACAACAGGAGCTCAAACCTACTGTATAAGTCTGTAAACACAAAGACAGAGCACATGATCAAGCCCCAAAAGGGCTGTTGTGACAGCTCAGTTGTTATTTCGCATCCAAAAAGGTGTTTGACCTTTATACATGCTTCGGTGGGAGATCGTACAAGGTGCGAGGGCTGCTGTAAGCCGATCTAACAGTGTGAACCACGGATTCATAAGACTCAGACAAATAAAACAGGGTCAAATTGTGCGACTCAGTGCATTCTTTTTTTAAAAACTACTCTAATTGCCTGTGCCTACAGATGTGTCTGAATTTCACAACTAAACTGACATATTTCAGTCCACCTCCGGTGCCCACATGTTTGAAAGAAAAGCAGCAAGTGCCCTCTTGAATGCCCCTATGGTAGATAAAAATGATAAAGTGCCCTCTATAGTTGCTCAATGTGCAGGAAAACATGATGCAGTACCCCCTAGGGTGCTGTTTGGTAAAATAAGTTGGCTAAAGTATACACAATCTTTACTCAAGTACAGATACTTGTGGAAAAAAAGACTGATAAAAGTAAAAGTACTAATACTACCTCTTCACTCAAGTAAAACTAAAAAAGAACCAGCTCTGAAACATACTCAAAATATAAAAGTAAAAAGTGGCCCTCTTTTATGTCTTGTTCTGTCTCCTTTATCCTGTTACGTCGATTTCCTTTTTCTTATGTCTTTTTTGTCTGGTTACGTCTTGTTTTTTGTCTAATTATGTCTTTTTTGTCTTGTTACATGTTTTACGATGTTTTTCGTCTTGTTGCATATTTTGTCTTTTACAACACATTTCAACTTATTACATCTTTTTCTTCTTGTTGTGTTTTTTACGTTGTTTTTTATCTTGTTATTCTTTTCATCTTGTTATGTAATTTTTGTCTTGTTTGTTTGTTGTGTGCGATATGCGCTGATGGATACATCAAGGAATTGTCTTTTTTACGTGTTATTGTCCTGTCCATTTAGGCTGAAATCAGTCTTGATGTTGGGAAGGTGGCAAACAGTGAAGCAAAAATACAAATAATCAGTAGTTTCCCTCAAATGCATAAAAAATAAAGTAACAAATTTGTTTTGAAAATGTAAGGAGTGGAAAGTACAGATATTTGTGTTAAAATGTAGAGAGTAAAAGTAAAACATTATCAGAAAAAAATACTAAAGTACAGATACCTGAAAACTCAATTAAGTACAGTAACAAAGTATTTGTACTTAGTTACTTCCCACCTCTGAAAATAAATGTGATGAAGAGCTCTCTATGGTGTCTTTTCAGTGGAGAAAGTGCCGTGTCGGTTGCACTAGAAACTAAGATGGCCTCTACATGCCTATAAATGGTTAACTCGTTAATATTGTTTTTATTAGAGAGGTGTGGTGGTTATACTTTAAATTTGAGTCACACACAGAATGCTAACCAGGGTTTGGAACTGTTTCACCATAAATATATCACGGCTTTCTTGTGGCGTCACTGCTACTTGAACTGAATGATCCAGCACTTCTGAGTGTGACACATACTTTCGATTAGAAGTCAGGATATCTCTGCCTTTGCTGCTTCAATTTTGACCAAATTTAGTCAAGCTTGAAATAAATTTTGAAAACAGGGATACACCACTGTCACTCCACACTGTTATCACATTTTTTTTTCTGCGTTAAGGCTTTGTCATGCACATGCACTCTTATAAACAGGGGCTTGGTTCCTTCACCATAAATCTAGCTGTGGTAGTCAGGTTTTCTCAGATATTTTATCCTGATTACAGAAACTGTGTCTCTTGTTTCCGTGACGGTTAAGAAATCAAGTTACTGCAGAGAGCTGACACTGACTAAAGTGCATTTGAAAACACACTGAATTACACGATCCGAGGGTAAAAACATTTGTCACTTAGTTTGCTGTGATGCAGACAAACAACAATAATGGTCAGCTGAAAATAAATATCAAAAGCTCAGTTCCTTGTGTGGTATATTATAGGTTTAGTGTGCTTGCAGACACAATAAACAAATGTCCATCTCTCTTGGACAAGATTATCTAGATTACCATATTACAAAGTCTGTGTAGCAGCCAAACTTCAGACAGTCTAGCATTGCATATGTTAAGGAGAAACATCCGGCTTCTGCACAGCAAACTAATGTCACCACAGCTGAGGAGGGCAAAAGCCAACAACAACATGTCAGTGCTGCTCTAAACACAACTGTGTATTGTTTTTATGTCCAACACTGGTGTCAGTTCTCTCACAGAACAAACAATGTCTGATAACATTACATTAAATTGGCAGATGCTTTGGGCCGCAACAACTTTTCATTTTCTCCTGTGTACACACACATCACAAGGGAACCGGATGCTGCTGCATAAATTCTCACATATATGATTAAAATCTGTGCTGACAGTCTTCACTGTGTTTGAGTGATGAAGAAAAGTGTGCAGTAACGATCCACTGATCTGGATCAATGTATCGAACCAATAATCAACGATCCAGTATCATCGATGGTAAGTTAAACACTGATCCATATTATCGTTTTTTATGATGTGCCTTTATTTTCAAATTCGTCTGTGTCTGTGTACCAAGCAGACAATGAAAAGCAGCCAAGAAAAAGACGATGAGGATCTTTATTCCCCTTTCAGAAATAAACCAGCAGTGTGGAAATATTATGCAAACAATGCCGTTACAAGATAAAATAGCAAGGGAACACGACAAACCTGGCTGGGTATTTAGTCTGCTAACTTGTTGCTCTCACTACGGCAATATTAGCTGCTCTGCTTCATCAGTTTTAGGCTGAAATCTACAGTGGTTTTCTGTCAGGAGATGCAGTGAATTAAACCAGCAGTGAGTAAAAAAAAAGTACAAATAATACATGTACTTTGTTAAACAATGAATAGAGGAAAGAATCTGGTAATTTGGGGGAAAAAAAGTGCTTTGTCAATGAACTCTGACAAGTATTATTGAGCTGCATGTTAAACTTTTAAAAAAATGTTCTTGTTGCCATATTTTATGTTAGTGGAGTCAATTTAAAATACAATTTACTGCACTTAACTAGTGACAATTATTGACAATTCTTTTATGTGTTATTATTTTTTTCTTTTATGGCCAAAAACTGTATTGAATCAGATCAAAATCATGCCAGACATTGTAATGGTAGCAAATATCACGTAGTTGTCCCAAAAAATCAATTTAATATCTTCTTGCTATGAAACGTGTGATTTAGTAAGTAGCACTTTCTCCACAGTTTTTCATTACATCAGGAGCAATTTGTGGTTCAGTGTTTTCCTTGTTTTACTCAAAATATTAACACATGAACAGAAAAAAAAAGCCACTCAACCAACCACAGCCACACCTGTCTGATCACTCCTCCAGAGCTGCTTGTGACTCACTCTGCTTGCTTGCTAACTTGCATTTGTGAACACTAATCCATCTGATCTGGATCTAGACAAAGTCTGGATGTGTCTGACACTATGTTTGAGCAAGGCCTCTGAGAGTACAACACTATAAACAATAAACCCAGTGATTAACTGCTATTAAATAAATCAAACGTAACTCACAGTTTCACCTCTGTTTACTTTAAATCAATGAAGCTCATCAAAGATGCTCCACCTCACCTTTTCCTAGCGATGCAAATACGTGTGAAAATGCACACACACACGCAGCCAGTCAGGGGACGAGTCGGACCACTGATTGCCGCTGATACTGTTTGTGTTCAGACTAATTTAGCTTCCTCTGCTGGATTGATTAGAGTCATTCACTGGCTTTGATCCAATAACAACCAATCACAGACAATCTCACACTGCCCAGCCCCTCAGCTCAGAGTTCTGTGTGTCCATGAGGACGGTGTGTGTCCATCAGGGAAGGTGTGTGTGTGTGTGTGTGTGTGTGTGTGTGTGTGTGTGTGTGTGTGTGTGTGTCTGTGACAATCACCATCAGCGCAGGTGTGTCCTGTCCAGCCGTCGGTACAGATGCAGCTGAAGCCCGTTGTGTCTTCCACACAGGTCGCTTCGTTCATACATGGGGACGACAAACACGCGTGTTCCACTGATGAGAAGATGGAGGCATGAAAGAAGAGAGCAGACAACAATGACAAAAGAGGTCGCACACCCACACAGGTACTTACAGTTAATGTTCCAATGCACTTTACCATAAAGGTGGTGAAGGTTGCTTTCTCTCAAAGTAAACAACTTCCTATAAGCACCGAGGAGAATGTTTATGTTCACTCTTTTCTCTCTGGGTATGTTTTAAGAAGCAAAAAGATTTCAATCAACTTTGCAAAAATGTGAATAGGTTTTTAAAAGGTGTACTTAACATAATGCTAATAAGAAGTTGCGGAGTGACATATTTGTTAAGGAAATGATCTATACAGTACAGACATATCTGGCAACAGCTTTGTGTGTTCCGCCATCTATCGGCACCGCCATTACTGCGGCGGCACATCATATCTGCCGCTCTCTGTGTCGGCTGGTCGTATCTACAGGGACATTTTGGTTAAAATGATCACTCTCAAGAGATCTTTTATGAATTCCCTACCAGACACCGTGTCTGTTGTTGCCTTCTGACCATGACAGCATGGATAATTGGGTTAGACAGTGGCCCTCAGTAACAGATGAAGGTGCCTTTTGGATGGTGATGTTAGTGTTCTTCAGTTTGTACACAGCAGTTGAGTGTTGGTTGTTACCAAAGCCAAAAATTGTCATCAAAGGTAATGTTACATAGAAAATACATGAAAAAGTAGAAAATTTAACACTTTTTATGACAGTTCACATTCAATTACAAGCAGACTGTAGGGAGAGGCCTCTGCTGCAACAGTGGCTTGTTTACTTCCGGTACATCGCCGGATTCATTTATAGAGACAGAGCGCAATGTGTCATGCTCTGAAAACCACGCCCACTGGATGGGAAAGGATCAGTACCACAACATAAATCCAAGGCCTGAAATGCTAACAAAGTGACAGTTGCTATCTAAAAACTTTTCAGTTTGTCTAAGGATTATTTTAGCACCATGTGTCTACCAGAGAGGAACAGTTATATTGCGAAATTAAATATTGCCTGTTCATCTCAGTGTTCCCTCTCCTTACCTTGCTTTTGTAATGACGTAATTATTGTATTTACAACTATTTGATCTAATCACCAGGTAAGATCATCATTTACCCTGACAAAGATCAAAAACCTGCCTTTCATAGCTTAGTGAGCTTCAACTTCTACAGTTTGTTCAGAACAGATTAGCAAACTGTAACTTGGGTATAACATGAATATACAACCGTTTTCTCTCTCATCCTGCTGGTGCCTCATGTCTGTATCCACTTTAGTCTTCTTAAAGCTTAATTTGTTCAGAAACTAATTAAAACTTTGGGTTCTTTACCCTGGTGGTGGTGCATCCCATCCTCACACAATAGAAAGTCAGTGGAGAACAATGAATTGTTTTCCACTCTGATGTGGGCGAGGCTTAATTGTGCTTACAAATTTACTGTATATATTTTTGCCTATGTGTTGCGTCTATGCAGTTATTTTTACATTATTCATTTTCCATGTTGTTTACAGGATTGATGTATTTTAGAATGCGTAACATGTTCAGTTTGATCTTAACCTTTGCTCCCTGTGCCACATAGTGCTGTCTCTCTGTGCAGCTCTTTCATCTGTATATCTGATATCTTCTCTACTCACATACAGTATTTGAATAAACTTGTCAGAGGTTCAGTGACTGTATGATGAAGCCACACTCACCGATGTCACAGTTGCGGCCTTTGAAACCTTCCTGGCACTCACACTGGTACTCGTTTGGCTCTGTGTTGGTGCAGGTCCCGCCGTTCTTACAGGGTTGATGAGTGCCACAATAGTTCAGATCTGAAACCACGAAAAAGTCTGATTTAAGTATGCTTTGATTTTAGTTTTATATTTATGTTGAAGTTCACAGCATAAAACAGCAGAGAAATAAAATGTATAGAGAAAAAAGGGTAAAAGTAGGAGGATCCAGATGGATCCAGATTAACTTCAGTTTGACTTTGTCTCAGTTAAAGAGCACAGCTCACACACAGACAGAGCACAGTGGCTGAAGTGTATCCAGGTCGGCTCAGTGTGCTGACTGTGCAGGCCAGTAGCTGCAGGGCCTGTTGTCTCCAGTGTTAAGGCTGATTAAAGCTCTGCTTTCTCTAATGATCTCCTCCATGCCCACAGTCTCTTTGTCTCACCACAGCTCTTTACAGTCTCTCTGAATACACAGAAACAGCTCAGGACCCCACCTAACTGAAAGCACCCAGCCCAGCCCCGCTCACATTCACCTTACCCAAGGCTATCGCCTTTCCTCTGCACAATACCGCGTCCCGTGGGCACTCAGTTGGCTCCCAGATCCCAGCTCCCACACCGGGACAGAGGTGGGAGGTGGGACGTTATATTCTGGGATAATGTGGACAAACTCTGCTGCAGTTTGGTGGGAAAAGTTAAAGGAGGTGAAGCCCTGAGGGAGCTGTGTCTTATCTCATACAGAGGATCAGTACGCTATGGCTGCAGTGGTGTGTGAAGAACCGCACCTGACTAACAAATATACTGCACACACAAGGTTTCTGTCTCACACACACCGACCATATCCTTCATAGATCATCAATACACTGCAGCCCTTTTTCACCTTTATGCCGATGACACAGGTTTTTACTTATGAAGTTAAGCTGTGGAGAACTGTGTACTAAATGATAACAGTTAAGTAAAATTCTGAGAAAAAATATATACTGTTATCCAAGACAAGAGGCATTAATTCACTGTGACTTATCAGTATTCTCCACAGTGTTCTCAGTCAATAGACTGTAAGTACCTCAGTGTTTGGCCCAGTGACTGATTCATGTCTCCTTTGCAATGAGTTGAAAGAATGTGCAGGTTGAATTATTTATACCTTTGGGTTCATAGAGAGTAAAAGTGAAAATATATGACAAAAATATATGTTTTATAAGCCATAAGAGAAAAATTAAGACAAAAAATCAGAAAATTTCCATGACTTTACCACAGCACACTGGGCTGTTGTTCCCGAACTGTCAAACAAATTGGAAAAGAGAGCTTTTAGGTTTTCTGCACCTTCTTCATGGAACAATCTACAGTCCCAAATTACTGTGGTGAGAATCAAACCAGTCAAGTCAAGTCCCTGTTGTAAGGCAGGTCAAGTCAAGTCATTGTTCACATCAAGCAAATCACAAGTCAAGTCATGAAATTCTGATGATCCCTTCCCCTGGTTTCCACATTTAAATCTGTTAAAATACAGTGATCATGAAGAGTATTTTTAACATTAATGAAAACTATTGCAGCCTGCTGAAACCTTATTAATCTTATTGATATTTGGCATTTTGTGGTAATCAGTAACAAGCCTCCTAAATGCACAGCAATGTAGAATGAGATCACAAGAGTTGCACAAAAGAGGGAGGTTCATGAGCATGCAGCTGCGTCAGCTAATAACCTGTCCGATAGTTTAACTGGTTACATCACATTCATGTACTGTTCTTTGTGGGTTTGTAGTGACGGATAAAGTTGGATGTTGTGGTGGTCGTGTCACTGATTTTTTAGGTTTAGACCTTATATTCCACTGTTCTCTTCTCACTAACATCATCAACAATATAATCCTTGAATTAAGTTTTTATTATTTTTGGATCAGCCCCCTCCATGACAGCTGCCTCCTGTCTTTTCTCTCTGCAGTAGAATCTGGGAACAAGGAACTACTTTCTTTCAACTAGAAAGAAAGTCGTTCCTTGAAGAAAGTTCTTTGACAACAAGGTCTGTGGATTATCTCGAATAACCGGGTCATGTTTTTTGGAAGGAGGCACTGGTTTTGAATTTTTTTTGGTGCTTTGAGCACCACAAGCTGATTGCCATTAAGTCCCATTATACTGGAGAGAAGGCTGACATCTGTACAGCTGATGTCTCCAAAATTTCTGCAACTCACAGCAAAACAATCTAGATGGATAAATGCCACTACAGGCTGGGGGAAACATGTATTTTTGACTTTGGGGTGAACTTTCCCTTTAAGTCAAGTCAAATCACATAACTCGAGTCCTCCGCCTCTGTGGCAGTTTCAATACAAACAGCTCCAATGAGATATTTGGGATGTTAATTAATCAGAAGAAGGGAAACAGATAAATAAACACAATTGAAATCCCTCTGTTAGTGTATCCAAGCATTCTTTCATTCTTTCTACAAAACACTGAACTCAACGGGTCACATGTCTGACCTTTGTCACACAGCAGTCCTCCCCAGTTGACGTCGCACACACACTGCCATGGTTCAGTACAGCTTCCATACACACAGCCGGGGAACGTCACACACTGGTCACACAGAGGGCCCTTCCAGCCATAATGACACCTGAAGAGGAAGCACAAAGTTCATATCACGTTCATGGGACTGATAGTGACTGTTTTGAGCATACTGCGCACACTGTAGCTGTTGTTCCTGTTAAAATAGCTGTTGAAGGGAAGCTTTTCTTTTTTAATGATTGCTGCAGAACTTGTTTTGTTTAAATGGCGACTTAACCTTTGGGGACACCCACTTATATTACTGGTGCATTAATTGTAACTTGCTCTGGGGAGGTTTCTGGATTGGAAAAATGTGTATACTTACAAACCACACATAATTTAACAGGTTATATGCAGCTCTTAAATTCAGCAGTTATATCTGTGAAGAGATTTCAGCAATTTTGGAGTGGAAATAGCCCATCAGTGCAGACAAATCTCCAGATACCTGCCTGTTGCTGCAGGATTTCAGACCCATTTCAACCTCACTGCAGACATCTAATCCAGGCTAAGGTTCAAAAACAACATGACATCAATATTGCATTTTGGCTTTACACTGTGGTGTGCTGATAAATGCTGCTAGAGTCTGGTGCATCCTATGTAATGTTTGTTCATCATGGCATTGATATTGAAATGATAAATTATTCGGCCCTGGTTACTGCTACATAAGACCCTACAGTTAGGGGCGGGCAATACCTCAAAATACCCCAATATTGATGTTTTTTATTGTTAAAAGCAGCTAAAGTTACTATCATGTAAGGGAGTGAAATATTTCAAAATTTACTGCTATTCTACTTCTGAATATATTACAACCAAATAATTTGCCAAACATGAGGCATTTCTTCTCACTATTCTCTGTTAATTACTTAATTACATGCATGTTCAAACACAAGACAACTTTTAATGGAAAATAAAGAAATGTTTAATATGTGAATGATCACTGCGTGGAAGCAAACAACAGCAACATGGGTGCAAATATTGCAGCACATTTTGGTATCACAAATCAAGACTTCCGGTCGATAGATTCAGTACTTTGGGGATTGATCCGTCCACCCCTTCCTAAAGTTTTCTTAAATGTTCTGACTCACTTGCATTCTCCAGGTTCAGTACAGGAGCCATGGACCTGATGACACCCCTGCTTGCACACAGCTGTGAACAAAACATGCACACACACACAAAACAGAACTATTAGAGACCAGAAACTCAGTAACTATTTAACAGAAATGATGTTTACCTGAGTTACTGGGCTTTAAAAGATGCACCTTTATACTGAACACACTTGCCAGTTGAACCAAAATTCAAAACATTTGAAAATAGGCGTCACCAGACGTACAATAGACACACTCAACTGTGCAACATAACATAAATCAGATCATTTCTGTGAGGTGAAACCTCAAAAACATTGGAAGGCTGTTGGAATATGTGTATTTAACCAGAGGTCATAGAGTGTTTTACAAACTATTGTATCAGTGACTGATGGCTGCACAGCCTCCACCAGTGACACTGGGACATACGTCACCATTTTATTTTATTTTATTTAGCGTATTTTATCTATTTGTTTAGTTGACAGGGACAATACACAGCTCCCTAGCTGTACCAGAATGACCTATAAGCTGATTTTCATCTGTGGTCCCTGGGCACCAACTACAAGACAGAACATGCGCACCATAAAACATCAGCTTCAGCTATGACAGTGACAAGATTTCAAAACATTAAGACACCACCAGCACCACAACACAACAACAATAAAATATCACAGCATTTAGACATAACAACAACACCAAGATTTCATAACACTCTCTACGAGTTTTAAAACCCCAAAAACTGTATCTCAAAAACTGTTAAGTAATCTCATTGGGGTGAAAGTGAATAATGGTTAAGGATTTAATAATTTTAATTGCAACAATTTAATTTTCAAGCTCCCAAATAATGACAAATCAGGTTCACAGCTCACTGTGAACAACTTTCTAAGACTCAAAGTCTATCTAAAGAAGAAGAGTTAATGATCTCAATAAAAGATTATAGGTTGACAGCATTTTGTTTAATTGTGAGTAAAAACACAAAAATCTAGTAAAGGCAGCTGCTTTAAAATTAGTTTCCTCATTTTTTCCTACAGTTTTACTTGTTAATTACTTTGAGTTTGATGTTCAGTGATCCAGATTTATATATTTGACTTATACGGTCAGTTCAACAGTCATCAAGTGTCTAATAAAGATAAAATGACTATCAGCTTTTCCCTGCTCTGAATAACTGCTATTTTATTAAATGGCTTTGTTAAATACTTGATTCTGATTGGTCAACTGCAGCACTCTAAGGTCTGTTATTTCTTATAGCAGATCATTACTATGGACGAAGTTCTCTGGAGGAGCAATAAAATAATTTTGAAATTAATATTTTGTGGCATATTATTGATTTTTTCAGGTAAGTAACCATGTAATAAACAGGATAATGTACAGTAAGAGGATCATTATTGATAAATAAACCACTTCAAAATAATTCCTGCATCACCCTGTTGGGGTTTATGTCACAATAATGATCTGCTCACTGTACATTATCCCTTACATATCAGCTTTTAAAAATCTACTTAACCCTCAATGTCTTCCTCTAACTTTGTGAAAAATTTTAAGTACTCTGCGTATATCACTGCCTACAGTTCAGGACAAGTTTAAGCTATTGAAAAGTTTCCAGTTGGAGAGCCTGAGACTGAAAACTCCCCTCACTTCATCATGGTCATTAACCTGCAGGGGGGTAACAGAGGGACCCCTGGCTAATTTTTCAGACTTCCTGCTTCTCTGCAGTCCAATCAGCGACCTGCTGAGGAGGAAGTCGGATGAAGTGAGGATGTCCGTAAACTAGCTGCGTGTCCTTCAGGGTTCCCATGGTTTCCACTCTGGTTTCCTCCATTCACTTTTTACCATCGCAACATGATGGCAGCGCTCCGAGGTCACACAGCGAGGTTGTCCAGCTGATGAGTCACAGACAGACGCAGAATATTCCCCCCCAACACACCCTGTCCACTGAAGCTGACTGTATTTACTGATGTACTGGAGTGCGTCAGTGTAATGAGTCCAAAAGGCTGCCAGTATTGATTTAAACAGGAGTAGATTCGCATGCGTTCTTATTCTTCTGTCTTTGGGTTTCATGCTCAAAAAAGTGTGGACATTTAGTTCAAAGGCTACAACTTGATTTCAGAGTCCATAACAATACATCTACCAAGGAAAGCTGATGACACGGGTTCGTGGGTCAAGTTTATTTTAACAGCCCTTAATCGCAATAACAATTTCAAAGGGCTTCAGAGGCGAACATCAGAAAAGAAAACAAGGACACTCTCATGGAAAAAGCTTTTAAGAAACCTTGGAAGGGATCGCTACAGAGGAAAAACCCTTCCAGGGATGGTGGAAAAATAAATGGAAAGCAAAAACAATCTTGAATTTTTTCTCATCACCGGCCTCAAGTCATCCTGAGGAAAATATGGGTGGAATATTTTCTGGCAACAAACATTTTTTTCTGAAAATATACTGTATGTGTCAAGCAAACAAAAATGTGAAGGTTCGACATATTGACAAGTGAGCAGTTGAGTATGTAGATAAATGAAGGCTGAAGGAGAAATATGTAGCAATTGCGTACAGTTATTCCGGCCCGGTATAGAAATTTCAGAAGAGGACACTGCGGTCCTGCAGTATTTCAACTTCATATATTTCCTTGATCTCTGAAGGCATGTCTTGGTCATTTTATGATTTATTACGATAAATATATTAAAGATTTCTCCTGTAAATGACAACTTTGATAAAGAACTTTCTTTGGCAAAAGAACCTACACACTAAAGATTATGAAAGAGTTTACTTTTCATTATCAGGTCTCCACCATATATGAACACTTTTAAATCTCTCCAGTTATCAGTATGACTAAATGATGGCTTTGTTTTTGTCTGTTACACCTATTTGCTAATTTATTGTCATTTTTTAAGGTGGTACATCAATAAATGTTCTTGCCTTACCTTGACATCTGAAATGGAGCGACGCCTGTGAGCTACAGTATCTCAGGCAGTCAAACCAAGCTGCACTGCCCAACACATCCTCCCAATCTGGAGGTCTATTTCAACTGTAAAAATTTCCCATCTCTCCCTCTGCCTGTCAATGCCACTGCTGCTCTGCATCAGTATCGCTGCCTGCTCTTCCAGCTCCACAACCACCCCAGCATCCACCTGCAGGCTCTGGCAGGGGATTTAAGATATTTGCTCATCACTCCCCAATATCTCTACGTAAACATAATCTGCAGGGAGTCAGGAGGTCGCAACCCAGATGCTGAACTCAAATATGTTCTGCAGATGTAATAAACATTTTTTAAATGTGAATTGTGACTGAACTGTTTGTTTTGCAAATCCTTATGCTGTGTTATAGAAATTGGAATTTAACATTCCAGGCAGATATTATTTTCCATTCATATAAAATCAATTAACGCACTCTTGAAGCTCATTAACCCCTACTGTTACCAGGCAACAATAATGCAACACTGACAAACTGTAATGCATTTTAGAGATTTAAATGAGAGAACTGACACCACTGTCATGTCTGTATAGTGAATATAAAGCTACAGCCAGCAGGTGCTTAGCTTAGCATTCAGACTGGAAAAAAGGGAGACAGCTGGCCTGGCTCTGTCTAAAGGTAGTCAAATCCACCTACCAGCGCTTCGAAAGCTCCATAATTAACAAGCTGTATCTCATTTCTTTAATTTGGACAAAAAAATGTAGCATAAAAAACAACTTGTGTTTTAACGGGGGTTATGTATTGGACTATTTTTTTGTTTCTTTTTCATTTTTCTCCCCAGTTTTGTCATTGCCAATTCAAATTCCCTCCATGTCTTGTCATTGCCAGCTCCTACTGTTTGGTACATAGAGAGAAGCTTGTTAAGAGAAATGTCAGTCTGTCATCAGGTTCAGGCTGAAATATACAAATGAGGGACGGGTTTGGGTTGGGTTCAGACAATTTTGTCAGGCTTGGGCCTTTTTGGGCTCAACTTTTCAGGCCCAATTAAAGTTCTACCACAGATTTATTAATAATAATAATGATAACAATAACTTTATTTCTATAGCACCTTTAAAAATAGAGAGACAAAGCGAGAGCAGGGTACCCTGCAGGTAAACAGAAAGCTTAACAGTGAGGTCAAAAACGACAACATTAAGCTAAAACTGAGGTGAAACTATTACACATAGCAAAAGACACAAAAGTTCCCTTTCTCACCTTCTTTGCACTCTGGTCCTGTCCAGCCCTCCATGCAGACTTTGGACCCACTGGGGTCACAGTTGAAGTGCCCGAAGAAGTCATCTCGGGACCTGCAGAACTTGTTGCAGAAAGGTCCGTAGTAGTTTGAGTCGCAGCGGAAGCGAAGCCTGTACTCCAGGCTGAGAGTGCGTCCGTGGTGACGGTACGTCTGCCACTGTTCACCAGGGTTCAACATGGAGGAGAGGAGGACTCGCTCAATCAGCTGACCTGAGGATGGAGGGAGGAAAAGTCAGCAAAGACCTTCATGATGCTAAATACTGAAGCCTGTGAGTTCTCAGTAAACACTGTTGCAATTATGATGCAATATTTACACGAAACAGGAAGTTGTTGAGTGTACTGGCCGTGGTACTGAAGTGGTTGGTATTGTTTTCACCTTGTGTCTATGAGTCAATGTGGTCCTAGAAACACTTATTGTAGAGGAAACTAGCACATTAGTGTTTTTGAGTATTTTGGCAGGTGTTTATATGTCGACATGATAGAGTCACAACTGTGCAAGATGCACTCACAAAACTTTACATGTGTAGTTGAGATAGAAATGGCTGAGTTTAAAGATGGGGTCCAACCCATGAGTCCTGATTACTGGGGCTGTGTAAGATATCAATATTATATTGATGTTGTGTTATGAGAGTAGATATAGTCTTAGATTTTGGCAGGGGTGGATGTAACTAACTAGTTATTTGGGTCCTTGTACTTTTATGAATAGATTTTCCAGTCTGTACTTTTAAGTGTACTTAAGTATTCATTACACCATGTAGTCTACTTAGTTACTTTCAAAATCATAGTTGAGTACTGAGGACAAGTGAATTAACATCCAAACCTTTCATCTGCATTTTTGTAGCCAATCAGGTGATCTGATCACAGGCTGATGAAACCAGGACATACGGAGAAAGAAAACTAAAGACTGCAGGAACAATTTGTTGAATAAAGAAACTAAAACTTAAAATGGGAAAAAATGACAAAACAAAACAGAAAAAAAAGACAACAGGAAAAAAGTTTTAAAAAACGTGTTTTGTATCTTACAAATTGTGAATGATAAATCGATTCTTAGCATTTTCAACTATCAGTTAAGGACAACTGAAAATTTGTGACTCTAGTTTTGAGATGTCAGTGTGACCTCTGAGCAGAACAGAGAGGACGTTGGAAGGAATTCAGACTGAAGATTTGGAGAAACAGAAACCTCTTTGATTGAATCTCTGCTATTGATAATGTATTAAACACCAAACGGTTAAAAAGTAACTAATACTGTGTAGCTTTTGAGATGAATACTTTGCACTTTTAGCTAAGTATTTTTCTAAGACCAGTACTTTTACTTGTAATTGAGTAACATTTTAGTAATGTAACAGTACTTGAGTACAGATTTTCAGTGCTTTTTCTACCACTGGATTTTGGATATTGTTCTATCACAATATGGCATTACATTAAAACACAATGGGGCCATAGCATCTAACCTTACCTAGTAGTCCACTTACAAATTTGTGGAAATTTAATATTTTACAAATGTTTAGTGAAGAGTCAAAAGAGTATATTAATTATGCTGCTCTGTGAAGAAAATGTGCCTCTTTACATTAAAACCCTCTGTAAGGAAAAAAAGGTATGAAAAATTGTCAGAAATTGGAAGAAACATGAGAGAATTGTGACCCCAGGATGAAACTGGGAGAGGACAATGAAAGTCTCCCAGAAAATTCAGGAGGGCTGGCAAGTATGCACAGGCAGGAACATCAACAGCACGTCGCGGCCGGCGTGTTCCCATCACAAGATGCTCTCTAGTTGTGTGTATGTCACCAGCTTGTTTGAGATTGGTGGCTAAAGCTTGAATCACATAACAACCAAATCAAAGGTGTTTCCAAAAGTGTTGTATTTACAAACTGTGAGCCTGGCAGTTTGTGTTTTCCACAAGATGTGTTTTTAGCAATTTCTCTGAGGGGGCAGGTCAAAACAGAAGGTGCACTTTCAGATGTTTCTGTTATGGTCTGAGAGGGTGGGCCTCGCCAGAACTATTTCATCCTTTTAATCTGCACTGATTTTCTTGTCCAGAATTCTTGGATACATCCATCAGCATCAGACAAGCGAGGATACAGGGAGCAAACTGACAAACAGTTCCATTATGAGTAGTGATGGAGACAATATGGGACCAGAGAAGAGGGGTCGGGGGTCTGCAGGGAAGAGAGAGAGCGGTCTGAACACCAGAGAGGACCAGACGAGGCCCGGGGCAGCGGCTGCTGCTCCTGACCCCCGGAGGGGATTTCCCAGAGGCGCTATCATCCCCAACTCCGTTATAATCTCCTCTGACAGGGTATTAACACACACACAAAGCGCTGAGAATATGTGTGTGCGTGGGTATATCTGTGTGTCTCATGTACGTATGTGTGTATTTAAGAGATGGCAGCGAAGATAAAAGCAAATATTGCAAGATAGTGACGCAGAAAAGGAAGCCTTGTTGGAAGTAAGTCAGCGATGAAGTGAGAATGGGTGTACAGTGTGTGTGTGTGTGTGTGTGTGTGAGTGTGTGACACAGACAGAGGCAAACAGAGCCAAAGAGGAAGGGAGGCAGCTATTAGCACACACACATTACAAACCGCCTGATGGAGAGATGAGATCACTGTGGTTTGACACAAAGGAATGAAAACAGGGGCACATATTGGCCGGTGTGTGTGTGCGTGTGTTTGCCCGTGTGTGTGTTTAAGAGAGTAAAAGCGTAGTGGGAACAGAGCGGACACTGAGCGCCCTGTTAGCTCAGCCATTCCTCCGCCCGTCCAATCTGAGGGCCCGGTTTTCCAAACATTCATCAATGCTAGTTGCAGTGC
>JAJHUR010110675.1:0-19777 GCA_027495735.1 Lutjanus campechanus | reverse complement strand
ATGAACTTATTCTCCTACTAACTTGGTATTTCTGCTGAGGAGTGTGCTGAATATTTCCCGCAACGGTGAAACGTGATGAGTGCGCACGGGGAGGAGGGAGGGACAGAGGGGGGCGGGAGCTGCAAGAGACATGAATGCATCTGATTGGTTCCTTTCCATTCGGACCGAATGGCAGGGATTGGTCAGAGTTTTTACAGGCCTGCAGCTGACACAGAGGTCTGATTCTTTTCGTTCCTTTTTCTGAATACATAATGTATTGATTACTCTCAGGATGGAAGAACCATTTCACCCAGTATAACAAAAAGTGTTTCTGAACAGGATTACCAACTATAGCTTTAACTAAGCCCTAGTCTTTTCAAGCAACACTAAGGGCCCTGTCTTACGCTGATCTGAAGCGCAAGTGGAAAGCGCAAGGCGCAATGGATTTAATTTATTCAAGGTGTGTCCAAATCCACCTTTGCTGTGTTTCCACGCCGTGTAACCAGCGCACAGCGGAATACATCTATCAGGTGTGCCAACGTGCCCTCAATAACTCACTGGCGACCTTAGGCCGAACATGCAATAAAGCAATCAGGAAGTCTGCTTTAATCAGCTTTGAGAAGCCGGTGTGCCAGCATGACAGCGGATTTACCAGGAGGAAACAAACAGAAAAGATTTTCCAGAGAGGAGACCGGCCTCCTGGTTCGAGAAGTGAAAACGCGAGAGCGCGCAATATATGGAGACAACAATTGGGATTGAGGAGCAGTTACGCAGTCCGTTCTCCTCCTTCTTCTCCTCTTCCTCCTCATTCTTATATCCACCTCCCATCCTCGCTCTTCTGTCCCACTAACACTACCGCAGGTGGAGTAAACAGAATCAGAAAGTGTTTCTGAAGCTTGTATTGCGCAAAATATCCAACCAGCTCTGACAGAAGCACACATCTTTTTCTCCCCTGGTCGGGCCGGTCTCGTGCTATCTGATATAACTTCTTGTTCATTTTGTATGATATGAATCATAATTGTTTCATCCTTGTTTGTCTGGATCCCAATAAACACACAGACACAAACAGTACAGCTGTTCCAGTTGCCTGATCTGTTTAAGACAATCTGACACCTGTGATCCCGTCCTGCGCGCACTTGGCAGGTCTGTTGAGATTTGTTGGGCTTTACAATTATAATAATTTCTTTTTCCTTATTAGTGAGATTAACTTTAAAGTCACACGTGTGCGCATGGCTGTTAATTAAGGTGTTTTGCGATTGCGATGTGTGTGTGCACCTCAGCTATGTGCGACACACACGTGCATGCCGTAAACTTCAATAGTTACACTATATTGCTGATAGAAAATATGTTCAAAGGACACTTTACTAATTCACACTTCACACTAATTCATTCTGCGGCTGCTCCACTGGCGCAAGCTGAGGCTGCGCGTGTGAGCCTAAGCACACGCGCAAAGCAATAAATAGTAGCCTAGTAAAATCACTCATAGTTAACAGAACATTTCCCGTCATTGTATTTTCCGGGAAACGGTCTTGATTACATTTCCTGGGAATCCCGTTTTACTGGAATTAAACCCTAACTGAGATTTAACATGTGCTCTCTTAAATTCACAGGCCAAGTGCCGGTTACTGTTTACATTGTACTTTACATTGTTTGTTTTAGATTTTGTTTATTGAGATTTAATAGTTTGAGTATCTTGTTTTGGAGCTGCAGCTGGTTTTGGCCTCTGGTCACAGGAGTGCCTGGTGCAGTGGGAGTTAACCTGTTGGTTTGTGGTGAGCTCATTCAAGTTTTGCTGTGGCACTGCAGTTAGGGTGTTTTTGTGTTGGGGTACAAAAGGGGGTTTATTTTGTTTGTAGTTTTGGTATTTATTTTGTTGTGTATTCCTTAGTGGTGATGTGAAGATGATGAAGAAATCTCTGCTGACACCGGCTTGGATATATAATAAGTTTTTATTACAATGAGAGCACAGCATCGTGACGAGCTCCATGGTTAGCTCGGAGAGGACACAGCCAAACATCACTCTGAAGCAACATTCCTTTGCATCTTCTTTTAAAGGCTCTTGTTTTGCTCTTTCTGATTAGAACATCTGGATGTAATTATCTTAGCATATAGCTTCTGACACATGACAAATATTGTCCTTTGACCGAGGGTCTCTAACAGACCCCCGGTCTCAGGATATCATATATCATGGAGAAACCCTTTACTGAAAAACAACAGTCTTGTGTAACACATTTCACATGTTGAGGAGATACCACATTTATTTCTGGTTTATTCACTGACAGCAAACTTCCAGTGCATTGGATGCTGACTTTGCTGGCATTGGTGTGTCACTCCTTGCAGCAAGACATTATACTTTTTAACCTTTTTTAATTGGTGTTAAGGATTGTGAAAAAAAAGCCTGTTATGGCATTTTGACCATAGTGACTGTTGGCTTCGTTATTGAAGTTCACCTGCATGTATATCAGAGCTTAGCTGAGTGTGACAACAGGAAAGGGATAGAATAAATGGAGAGTTAGGCACGTTACAGCATGCCAATTGATCTTCCCATGAATGTGACATCACTTTTTTCCCTCCTCCTTTAAGAGAGCAAATCATAGTCAGACAGACCACAGTAGCGGAAAGCAGTGGAACAGTGTGTGTCTGGATATTTTACATCTCAACATCTGAGGGAGGAATGAGTCCGACATCAACAAGGTATGCATAAGCTTTACTTTTCAGTGTATTACAACGGTTCACTGTAGTTAAGGGCAATCAGCAACTAAACAATGTTTAAACTGTTCAATACCAAAAATGTTTTGCGTTTTATGAAACATTCTGGAAATGACAGAAGGGTGAAACACAGAGGCACAACCTGCTCAAATAAAAGCCAGAGTTTTTATTGTTTCAACATGTAGACTGCAGCTCTGCAACTTTATCTCAATAAGTTTAGTGCTCGATGTTGATCTGCTTCAGCCCCAGTTTTTTCCATAGACAGCTGGATCAGTGTGACTGCTTTAATATTATGTTTGTGGATCCTTAAATAATAGATATCAGAGAGCTCTGGGTTTGTACACAAACAGTAACTGCTAAAAGTTTGTGTTTTGCTAATGCATGCATAAATATAGTTATGCATGTATTAGACTGAATTACATCTATTATCAGTGCTTTAGATTTAAATGTTGTCAAAAATTTGTGTTATTCTAAATTGCATGTTTACGGCTTGTGTACAAAGAGCAACATACTGACAACGATACTGAACAAATACAATAATAGTTTATCCATGCAACAGAGGAAATAGGTTGTTAACATGGAACAATGTTTTGGAGGACTGGAAGGGGTAACATTGCAGTTCATGATCAGCACCAGACCAGATTAACCCCACAGACCGGTATGACAGGCTGGTATTACCATTGATTACTTAGTGTCATGGAACTTACTCATGTCACTCTTTTTTTTTCTTTTTACACCATCAACTGTTTCTGGAGTCCTGAGTATTTTTATTGCTGAAGAAACCTAAAAATAGCATTGCCCGTTATAATATAATATAATAGCTACTGTTGCTAATTCTAATGAGCCAACTAATTAATTAAACTAATTATTTATAGAACAATGGAACTTTTTTTTAATTATTAGTTCATCAACATTTGACGTAGCATTTGCATATAAACTACATGCAACAGAACAATAAATAATTTGATCTACTTACAAAATGGCTTATACAAAAGAGCAACTGTAAATGTGAAGTTTGTTTTAAAAAAATCAACATCTTAATTTTAATTAATTTTCAAACTGAGGTCGGGTTGTTTTGATCAAATAAAAAATAACTTACGGGTAGAATTAGTAGCGTGTGTCACTTGCTCGGGTTGGGTATCGGTATGGGTTGGTATAAAGTATCCCGATAATGAGAAAATAAGAAAGTGCAAGTGGAGGGTGGGGCCTCTGCAATGCATTGCCACATACTTCTGGTGGGTTGTGAGTGATGATAGAGAGTCATTATTTTTGTTCAAATCTATGCCATTTGTTTTGGGGTTTTTTTTTTTTAGGAAAATCCTATATAGTTTTTAATACATACTAATCAGATTTAGAGCTGTTGTTGTTTTGTTTATAAAAACAGATAACTTCTATTAGTCCTTCACAACTTGACAACTCAATTCGCGTCTCAGCATCAAACAATGGGTATGAGTGTCTTTTAAAACCAGTATTTGTAAAAAGGTGTCTGTAATAAGCGTTAGTTAACAGTAACAACGCCCTTAATATGGTCATCAACATTAATATGTGTAATAAGACTATATAAGTGTTATAATAGTCTAATAAACATGTTTAATGTGAGTTGATAAGACATTTATAGGAACTTCTAAGAACCTTGTTAACAGTGCTAATTAAGGTTAATTAAACGTATATTTTGCACTTACCAACACTTAATGCATTTTGAGGGTACCAGATCTAAAGTGTTAACAGTGCTTATTAAGGTAAATTAATCCTTTATTATGCACTTATTAATAGTTTATTATGCACTTTGGGATTCCAGACCTAAAGCGTGAGCAATGCTTATTACAGTTTATTAATCCATAATTAATTAGAATTAATAATTAAGTACATATTAACAGTTTACCATGATTTTCTCTGTTATCATCATTATTTTCAGGCTGTTTGTCTTTATTGGACAGTGACAGCTGCAGGGAGAGTATTTCACAACACATTCCAAACTGGATTTGAACCCAAGACACAGTAATGTGTCAGTAGATGGGGCATGCATCTTACTAGGTGAGCTACCAAGGGACACTCAAGCCTAAATCAACTCAGCTCAAGGTTTTTTTTAAAAGCCCCTTTCATACAAACATGCAGCTAATTAGAATTGTTCACAAGTTTCGTATGAGTGTTTACAAGTGACCCCTGTTTCCATCCAGGGGGTAAGTGTGGACATTGTAAAAGACAGTGAGTGCCTATTACACGCTGATAACAAACTGGACTGGGCAAAGAACACTGATGCCCTCTTCAGGAAGAGCCAGAGTTGTCTCTATGTTTTGAGGTGACTGAGGCCCTTCAACATGTGCCGGACTGCACTTTTCTGTGGAGCAGAAAATCCTGAATTTTCTGTCTGTGGTGGCCATTGTTATCCTCTATGCTGTTGCATGCTGGGGTAGCAGGCTGAGGGTGGCAGACGCCAACAGAAAAACTGGTCTGCAAGGCCATTGATGTTGTGGGTGTGGACCTGGACAGAGAGGAGGATGCTGTCTAAGCTACGTGTCATCTCCCATCCACTACATGACATACTGGTGAAACACAGGAGCATATTCAGTGGTTGATTGATTCCACCAAAATGCCCCACAGAGCGCCACAGGAAGTCATGCCTACCTGTGGACATCAAACTCTATAACTCTTCCCTCAGCGTCAGTCACTCTGAGTAAATATACTGACCTGGACTTACTTCAACACTGTCAGTAGCTACTCATTAGTTATTTTATTTATGTCATGTCATCAGAAGCTCATTATAAGAATCTTCATTAGAGGATTATTATTTATATCTCATCTATCTTCCAACTCTGTGCAATAATAACAATTCAATAGTGCAATACATGGGCTACACTGGCATCACTACTGCATCTATTTGTTTATATTTATAATACAATATACTTATATTATATTATATTATATTATATTATATTATATTATTGAATGGGAGCAACTGTAATGCTAACAATTTCAAGGGATCAATGAAGTATTTCTGATTCTGATAAATGTCTTATCATCTAACAATAAACATGTTTATTATGTTGTTAACACTTGGCACACATCAGCCAATAGTAGACGGACAGAATTCAATGTTTCTCAATATTTCATGTTTTGATTATAACAAGACAAAACAGTAGAACAAAGAAATTTTGAACATTTTATTTAAAATATTATTTTCTTTCTTCTGTCTCTCCACAGCATCCCTGCTAATAGCACTGCAGCTATTGATGGAGCCCAAAATTGGATCGTCACTGTGGTGCCAGTGTATCTCCTGTTCATTATTGTGCTGGGGATTGTGTTTAATGTGTTTGTCCTGATGGTTTTCTGCCTTCATAAGAAGCCCTGCACTGTGGCTGAGATCTACTTGAGCAACCTGGCTGCTGCTGACCTTGTCCTAGTGTCCTGTTTGCCTTTCTGGGCTGTCACCTTATCCAAAGGGTACAACTGGATTTTTGGTCAGTTCCTGTGTAAAGTCGTCCACCTGGGCATTAAGATGAACGCCTGCTGCAGCATCTACTTCCTCGTTCTGGTTAGCATAGACCGCTATCTGGCACTGGTCCATACAATGTCCTTTAAGGTAATGCGTAGGCCAAAATTTGCCAAACTTGCCTGTGTGCTGGTGTGGGGGTTGGGCTTGCTCCTGGGTGTCCCTGCACTCGTCTACAGGAAAGTGAAATCTCACTGTAATACTACTACTGCTTCATGCGGTCTTGACTTCCAAAGTGAAACTGAATACTTTGTGTATGAGGGGAACCTAATTTTGTTCCACTTCATCATCCCACTTCCCATTATTTCCTACTGCACTGTCAAGATTATTCAAGCTCTGAATAACCGGTTAATGGAGGGGTTAAACGGCCACAGAACGGAGCACAAGGCCACCACCCTGGTGCTGGTGGTCCTCCTGGCATTCCTGGTCTGCTGGGTGCCATTCCACCTCACTGAGATAGTAATGGTGCTCATGAAAGCTGGAGGCACCACCCCCAAACAAATCATGAAGACCTGTGTCCAAATCTCCGCCAACTTTGCCTTCTTCAACAGCGTTCTCAACCCCATCCTCTACGTCGTTATAGGACAGAGCTTTCGGAAAAAAGTTAAGGAACTATTCAAGCAGTGGAACTTTGAACGTACTTCCACCACGGCCTCCTTACGCTCAAATCTGAGAAGTGTTAAATCTGTGGGTTTCTCAAGCTGATCTGCAGGATTGTGATATTAGTATATGGTTTCTTTTCTGAACACTTCACATAACTAAATGGACAGTTATTTTCTCAGATGTAAGATAAGAAAATACCTTTGACCATTTGTCTTCATGAATATGCAATATGGGGCATTTCTACCCTGAGGTGTAAAACACTGGGAGGAGGACGTGCAAATAGGTTGATTTAGCATACGCACTGCAATTTACCAAGCCTGAAAATAATTTTTGGTGACTGTGACTGCGTCTGTACTTAATTCGTTGGAAAGCAAGGTGCTAATCGGCCCAGCGTTGTGCATGGATGGCTGCTGTTATTGTAGTGAGGAGGACACACTGATTTAATGCCATTTCTCATTAGATACTGAGGGTATGCATTTATTTTTATTTTCATTCAATAATCTTTAACATAGAGTAAAACATGATTAACAATTAGCCACGATTAAACATAAATTTATTTTAGCCTATTTGCAGCCAAATGAAACTGAACATTTACAGCCCAAAGAAAATTAACATTAACATTTATTCTGTCTTTCTATTTCCTTCTTTTCATCAACATTATATTTTTAATTGGGGTTTTCGCAGGTTGTGCGTCTCTCCTGCAATGTGCTCCTCTTTCCCGTCTCCAAACCCCAGCTGGTCCACTGTGAGACTGCTTGGATTGAGAGAGCTCACTACTGCCTGTACCCTGTCTTTGATCCCTCTTGCCAGGGCATTTATGTTCAGTGTCGAAGCAGATTCAGCGCTGACCAAATGCCTGGTGTGCATAGCAATGGCCCGAGTGTCCCACCTCAGCACTTAGAGGACACAGCTCGCACCTCCTGCACAATGGATTTATTATTTTTCATTATTATTATCATTAATTTATTTTTTGAAGATAGTTAAAGAAGTTTTATTATAAGTCGATTTTTCTTTTGTTCCTCGCCTTTTAACTTGCCATCTTCTTTCAATTAAATTGAAATGCAATTTTATTTTGTACTCTCGATGGCCGACACCTGTAAAACATGTAAAACCCTCATTTAAATACTGTTTTTTTCCACAATGTTTGCACCTGTTGTCATTTACGCAATTACTCTTAGTTGATCATCTGCAAAATGCACACCAACCAAACGTGCAATATGTTAGAATGAACATGTACTCTTTATTTGGGATCTTAGTGAATCAGGCCCATAATATACCCCCTTAACCGTTGCCCAGCTTTGTAGTTCCATGTAGAACAGCTGGTTATAAAGCAAAGTCTCGTTTCACCTCAGCTTGGCCGGAGCCCATGTCATGTCTGGCCAGCATCTCAGGAGTAAAGTTAAGAGTTAGGAAGGAGGGCAAGACATGATCAAAGATGATCATACAAGGCCACATATCACTGCTCTGTTGTGTCTACTCACATTAACGGACTTCAATAAATCAAATGTGTGGTCATTTTTAATGCAAGGGAGTAGATGCCACATCCTGCTGTCATTTTGTACCACTTCCGTTAGAACTTTCCAGGACGTGACTCAAATTACTGGATCTATCATTTATGGCCATCCTTTTGTTTCATCAGAAATGCTTTCAGACTGAGCACAATAACAACACTCCTACGTAATTAAATATTTTTTTACTATAATGTGTTTTATATTGCAGAAGTAATGGACACACTTTAAGATAATGGAAATAATGTAGAAAGCAGATGGAAACTCTGTGTAATCGCAAGACTTTACAGTGTAAATGTACAGTAAGACTTTAATGGGTAGGATGTTCACGTTTGTCTGTGCACGTGTCTGTAGATATGTGTCTGAATATATACATGTGTAAACAGATGTCAGCCTGTTATCTAAACACTTTTGTACAATTTGTTGGTTTTCTTGGTTTATTTACTGTTCAAAGTCACAGTAACATGAGAAGTAGTGACTCACACAGTCCTGCCAGTATGTCTTTACTGTGTAAACACAACATCAGTGTTGAGACAAACTTTGTGTATTTCAATTGTGAAATACACAAAGTCAGTGTAATATAATGTATCACCTAATACAAAAGTGAAAGACTTCAAAGACATCTTTTGCTTGCCTACTAATACATTTACAGCAACTTTATTAAAGACATTCTCTTAAAAGGAGTGGCTGGGGATTTTATTTCTGCAAAGTTTTGACCAAGCTTACCATGATAATAAATAATCAAGTTAATAATAAAGTTCCAAGTCCATTTAAGGGGAAGATCTGCACTTTTCATGTGGATGTCCAGTCAGTGTTGATTGTAAATCTAGTCAACTGGAGCAACAAATTCCTTATGCAAAAAAGGAGCTTTTCTGCTGCAAAATCTGTTGTTCATCTGGCATCCAGTGATGTCATGAGATGTAAGGAAGAACTACAGGCTTTTAAATCTTGGATTTCTAGTCTCTGCCTCTGGGTAGCCAGGGGGTATGCTAGATGAGTACTTTTTATCAACTAATGCTATATTTTGTAGCATAGCAACATGGGCGTGGGAGTCCCAAGCTCAGCTGCAATATACCCTGGTACATGTAGGCAGTGTCCATGCTTAGCCCTGTGAGCTTAACCCAAAGCATCCAAAACTGGATCTGTACAGCTCTGGGGAGGCCTCCAGTAGGCTCTCCATCTCCATGGCCAGCTCCCAGCCTCCCTGAGTCTAACTCAAATCCCAAAACCAGCCTCCAGCATGGTATCAACCTTCTAAGCCTGCAAGGCCATAACACTGGCTCTCCAGCCCTGAGGCAGCCTCCAGCAAGCTCCAGTGGGCCCTGACAGACTCCAGGAACACCTCTCACCAGCCAAATCTGTAGACCAACACATAAGCATCCCCTCACAGTCTTCAGCAGAAGGTAATGATAATGGGAGAAGTGAACAAACACAGTATTAAAAGTGAGAAAGTCCATGTTAGGATGAGGTTGGGGTAGATGGATGGGTATAACGTGAGCCTTTTTTTTTTTTTTTTTTTTCTTACCAGGGTTCAGTTAATCCTCCTTAAGTTCCACCATTTTTTACTCTGTGCTCCAAAGCAGATGAGCAAGCTTGGTACTTTGCAGAACCTCAGTCAACTTTCTCCTTTACTTAGATATATAATGTGCTAGGCTCATCTATGTTTGAAAAGAAAGCCACATTTTCAAGATGGTGGACCTGTAAAAGTGACAGTCAAAAAAAATTATGGGGCCAATGATGAGGGTCTTTAATTCCCCAGCGGTAATAAAAGAACAAAGCTGCACTAATTTTGTAATTTTGAGTGCTTGTTTCATAAATATAGTGAAACAGAACAGAAAAATATTGTTCATTTTCTTGTAACTTTCCTGCACTTTTCTTCATGAAATATCAACTTTGAGTTTCAAAGCTAGACAATGCCAGACAACAGCAGTGGCTTTCCTAAATAAAGAAAATACACAAAAACACCACAGCCACACAACTTAGAAAATATCTTACAAAGGTGCATCAGCTCACTGGAAATTTTGCAGTGCATTCATGAACAAAATAGGTTTTTGCATTTTACATGAAGTGCAAAATTAATTTTCTCATATTCTCATATAAAATAACATCATAAAATGACTCACTCTCACTCCACACTCAAGATAACTCTGCTCCACTGCAGACCATACCCCATTGACGTAAGCAGAGCTGATTGTCATGGTAACACTATTCCTGTAGTAGGGATAAAAAAAAATATGCAGAGGAGTTTTGCTTTGGTCTGAGAATCTGCATCATTTATTCACTGACAAACTTAAACCTTAACTAAACATTAACTGTCAGACTGACAACTTCACTGCTCAGCTTTTCCTCCACTCAGCGCACATTCACCATCACTGTCTCAGGCCATCGACAGTATCCGTCTGCCACTTGTCCTCTCTTGCGCTTACTAAAGTTACACACTCAACACACTACACCACTGTGCCAAATGACTACTTTGCAGGCTCACCTTTATCATCGGGACGAAATTCCAGAAACAGAATCAGAGGTATTTTTCTTTTATAGTAAGTTCTGTAACTTTATCCCCCAGATGTTTCTCAGAGACTACACTGAGTCTGACCTCTGGTGGTGTACATCACATCTACAACACATCACCTCAATACAACAACTCCATATCAGTGTAATGGAAAAGGGAGCATCTGTATTCATGACCCAACTGAAAATTATCATCTAGATGTCTTATCCGAAATACGTCTATACTGCCTGAGCATAAAAACATGAAAGAACATGTGACATATTAAAGACATGAAAAGTAAAGATACAGGAAGAGCAACAAGACTTAACTCTTGCAAGTCTTCGCAATTGCAGCATCAGTAAAAATAATCGCAGTTTAATATTCTTCAAATCGTTCAGCTCTTGTAATTACAACCTTCAAAAAACTTGAACTACACCTTTTACACCTACTTACCATTAATACAGACATCGGTGTATGTGCAGGTTTAGGCGAGATGAAATAAAAATAAATAAATAAATAAATAAGTAGTTCAGGAGTTTAATATGTAGTTCAGGACCTGTTTGCCCTTCAGATCCACATTCTGAGTGAAAGTTTCTTGAAGTCCAATTCCGGTGAGTTCCTTGAAGTGGACCGCCATGCCAAGTTCGTTGAACCAAAGTGGCCACTCTTTTTCAGAAGGCCTTTTATGTTTTTCCCCTGGTTGACTTGCTTACACTGTGTGTAGAAAGTCAACTTCATCAGATGTTTAACCTCCTCTGTATTTGCTTCAGTTTACTGAGGCATCATCTTCAGTCTTTCTTCTCTGCAGGCTCTCTGGGGTCTCTCCAAGGGGCAGGAATGTCACATCCCAGTTAATGCATCCATAAGTATCCTGGATTGCTGCTCTTTGTTCTGGTGGGACTTCATCAGTGTCAGAATCCTGGGCAAGGACTTGAGGACTCAAAGCTGCTTCCTCAATAAACTGGAAATCATCATATGTCTCCACCCCTATGGATTGAAAGGCTTCTTCTAAAATATCTTTCGCCATCTCTAGAAGGTCAGACAAGACCTCACTGATGGCAGTGTGTAGAAATGTTTGCTCCAAGTTAGTTATTTCTAGTAGTGAGGAAGAATGACAACCAGTTGTTAAGATCACAAATGAAAGACAACAAAACAATTTGCCATGTAGTTAAGTAATGCTGTGCATACGCACAGATAATAAGGACTTATATGTAGTGAGTGAAGCTTCCTCCCGTTTGTCCCACTCTGTAATCACAGAAGAAGAAGAAGACCAGTGTTGCCGGATCTCGCGAGACAAATAAGCAACCAGGCCTTTAAAAACAAGCCCAAAATAAGCGACTTTTTCTATGGAGCCCCCCTAGGTTCTGAGTGAGAGAAAAATACAGAAATTGTGTGCATGTTTTTACAATCTGTGTGGATGGATCATAACCTGTGGGTACTACAGATTGCCAATGTACATTCATATGGACAGATTGGTGAACTGTGCGCAGTTTTGGACGGAGTTAAACCATCTTTTCACATTCGTTGCCATTAGAAAAAAGATGGGATAATAAATATAAACTGATGCAAGTACATTATATACATAGTAAATAAATATCCTGAATTCACAAATTATTTATTGTTGCTTTTATGCACTAATCTTCCTTTTTTCTTTTAGCTACATGACTTTGAAACAATCAGTCTGACGCCTGCTCTGATTGGCTATTACTTGTTGCCATCAGGATCAGAGCCAATTAGAAGCAGGATGTGGGTGGAAACAGACTCTGCTGTCTCCTCTGTGTATGTGTGTGTGCCTGTGTGTGGCGAGGGTTGGGGGCAGAGGGAACAGGCAGAATAACAGGCAGGACAAACTATCCTACATTTAAATAACATATTGAAATTATCTGCTTGACAACTTATTACGGAGCTGGGAACAAGCCCAAATAAGCAACTACACTTTAGAAACAAGCCCAAGAAAACCGCGACCCGCGACTACAAATATTAATAAGCGGCTTCACGGAAAAACAAGCCCAAAGTTGCTTATAATAAGCGGACTTGGCAACACTGAAGAAGACTTACTTTATTAATCCCAGAGGGGAAATTACATTCTTTTCACTCTGTTGTAATTTTGGACGTACACACATAGGCCTGAAATACACACACATGCACAAACAGGACCTATAGACATGCACCTCAGAGAGGTGTCAGAGTAAGGGGGCTGCACACATACACATAGTCAGGCACCCCGAGCAGTTGGGGATTTGGTGCCTTGCTCAAGGGCACCCCGGCAGTGCTCAGGAGGTGAACTGGCACCTCTCCAGCAACCAGTCTACACTCTGTACTTTGGTCCATGTGGGACTTGAACTGGCCTTCGGTTCCCAAGCCAAGTCCTTACAGACTGAGCTACTGCGGCCCCAAAGGGCAGTGGCTGACAGGATAGGAAGCAAACAAACATAAGCTGTTTCCTGTTTAGTTTCCCCTTAAAAGGAGTCATAGTCAGCCAGGTGAAGGTTGCCTCGCTGTTTCCTGACCTCGTTACGGCTGTTGAGAAAGGCGAACATCAGACTAAGGTGCTGTTTACAGGCATACGTGAGCTGACCGGTGGTAGCATTAGCCTTCCCCAATACCTTTGTACAGCACATGTGTAAGCCAACAAGTGTGGCGTGCTTGCGTGCCCAGAACATCACACGTAACTTGTGGCTTAAAGGAAGGAGGTAACATGGTGATGGCTTCCGGATTATTTAGCACTGCTGTGTTTGTCTGAGGAGGAGCTCTGTTGCCACTGCTGTTTTTCTCCCATAGTTATTTATTTGTATAATTTATCCAGTATTACCGGTGGTTACTTTCTGTAATTTGTATTTTATTTTGTTTATTGTCTTTTCTAAGGAACTTCCTTGATTATTGTTAATTTGTTTACCTGGTGTGATTATACGCAGTGGCCTGAATTATAGCCCACTCTGCTGGTGGTGAAAGAGGCTTTATTTTATGTCTTTGCTAAACCCACTGTCCTGTGAAAGTTTTCTATTGTTAGGTTTCTTGCTGGTAGCAGGCTGGTCGGGTTGCTAGGCCCCATGGGTGGTGGGTTATTGGGTGGAGGTTTCACCTTTTCCTTGCATGTACCTCTGTTGTGTCTCTAACCTGTGTGCCATCCTTTCTAACAGTGAGTGTGAGTATATGTATTTGTACTGCATGCTACTTTGCTGTGCCTCGCTAACCAAGCAGTTACTGGACAGGTCAGAGGTCGCGCCTCCACAAATTGATCTTTTAAGTGGGTTACTAGTTCCTTTACTGTGTGAAATTAGCTGTGACATTATTCTTTACTGAAAAAAACAGAAACTTTTTTCAGTTCACAATTTACAATTAATTTGATGCAAAAATAAAGAACTAATGAACAACTGTCAATAACTATGTGGGATACAAAGATACAATTCCTGCTAACCAGCGTCATCGTTTTTCTATTTATCCTTTTTTGTCATGATTTTACAGAACCTCACTGCTTATGTTGACATTTTTTTACAGTGCATGTGCCAACACAACAAATGATATTCCCAAGAATCCGCCCGTTTAATATCAGTCCCTTTTCCCATTTAAGAGAGCGAGTCAGAGAAGACAGTAGCAGAAGGCACTGGAGTAGTGTACTGTATCTGGACATTTTACATCTGGGCTTCACATCTGAAGGAGGAATCTACAAGGTAAATATGAGCTTTTCTATGTTTCATGACAATTCACTGTAGGTCCATCAACAACTTCACAATGTTCAGCACTGTTCAACATGAGTAAAGTTAATGTAACACCTGTGGATATGTATCTGATTCTGTTTCTCTGTGCTTTCACATGGTGTTTGCTCTGCCTGCCTTGTGATATTTTAACTTAAACAAATGTCAACCTGTTACGTATACACTGTACACACATTTGCATTCTTGTACAGTTTGTTGCTTCCCTCAGTTTATTTACTATTCAAAGTCACAGTAGCGTGAAGATTAGCTCACCCAGTGGTGTCAGTATCTCTTTACTGTGTCAACATCAGTTTCTAAGACAACCTTTGTGTATCAGTTGTGAAACATTTTTTTATCTCAAAAATCTGAGAATTTTCTTATGAAAAAAGATTCTGAATTCTGAATTTTCTGAATTGAAAGCATGCAATGACCCTGATTAGACACAAACTTTACTACAAAGACACAGACATCTTATGTATACAATGGCACCAGTCAGATGGGGAAAACAAACAACAGAAAAGTGAGTAAAGGAAGAAGTGAGGCACCCTAGAGCGCACAAAGTGATAAATAAATCTATTGACTCATATAAACATAATCCCTCTACATCATCATTAGAGGTATGTGGTGGTGTCTGCATCTGCAGAGACTCTGACCTCTGCCTGTGTTTTCTTATTTTCTCATGTTTTGCTGTAATGTTCTGTGTAATGTTCACAGCATGTTCTGCTGTGTTAAGACGTTTGATAGTGGTGTGTAGCCCCCAGCCAATACAGCATGCTGCTTTAGAAGTCAGGATTTTATGAAAATGTGGTGGCCAATGGATATATCGCATATCTGGCTCTTTCCTTGTCAGAGATACAGAAATGCACACAGGCAGAGCAAACTGAAGACAGAGCAGAGCAAACAAAATCCAATGTTGTGCAGAGGTGTGGGCCTCTTTATTTGTGCTTTAGAAAGTAACTGTGGAAAAAAAGACAGAAAATTATGTTTGATTTCTCTCATTCAGGGCTATGTTCTTGCTACCAGCACTCCCTCTCTTAATTAAAACTCTCTGTCTCTCACCCCATCTCTCATTCATAGAACGGGGGAGGATGGGCCAACTTCCAATGGTGTGTTTACAACAATCCTCCATAATTTACCTAATCAGTTTACTTTCTCATTTAAGAGATCGAGTCAGACACACAGAGAGGACCATAGCAGAAGGCACTGGAAGTCTGGTATATCTACACATTTTACATCTGGACCTACATCTAACGGAAGAATGAGTCTTCTGCCTACAAGGTATGCATAAGCTCTTACAGTTTGTATATTGGTTTTCTATGTTTTACGACAATTCGCTGTAGTTAACAAGGGCTCTCAACAACTTAATAATGTTAACCGTTGTTCAACCTCATCAATGTTTTGTGCTGTATACAATTATCTGTAAATGATAGTATGCAGACTTTTTATAAAAATGTACAGACCTTTATGAAAACAGCTATCTCAACCAGATAAAGGGTTGAATCTAGAAACGACATAGAGGCAAATCCTGCTAAAATAAAAGTTTCACGTAGACTGCAGCTCTGTCACTTTATTTGTCTCAATACGTTTAGTGCTCGATGTTGATCTGCTTCAGCACTAGTTTTTAGATAGACAGTAGGATTGGTATGACTCCTTTTAATGTTATATGTTTGACTCTTTAAATGATGGATATCTCCCTTGCTGTGGCTGTGTCGAGTCTTTTTTTTCTTTTTCTCTAAGTAATTTCTGTATCGAGACATTTCTTTTTTATTTCAGTGCCAGTCCGACCCTCCAGTAACACAGCGTTAGCGGCATTCACTTTTCCTGTTTCGTTGCTTTAGCAGGTCTTTTAATTTTTACTGCTGATGCTGTTAAAATGACAGATTTTCCTTTATGGATCTCTGAAAGCAGAACGTCAAACTCATACATGGCGCAGCCATACATGGTATTATTGAGGCGTTAATTATGCTAATTTACAGGTTTCATGCACAAACATGCACAGGTGGATAATTTACATGGTTTTCTGAAGTTTGAAGTTTTCGTTGAATCTGACATACGAGCCTTTCGTACAAAAAAAATAAGATGCTCTTGCATGAGGCCCAATCTTTTTTAAAACCAGTATTTAACATCCTTTAATGTAAAACAATAGGGTAAAGTGCTAAAAATTACAGAAAAGCAGCCAACAGAGACAGTTAACATTCAGTATTACTCTGTATTTCATAGTGTTCAGTGTCCGCTCAGAATTCAGTGTTTCTTAGTATTTCATGTTGAAATATTGTGAAAATATTTTAAATAAAATGTTCAAAATTGTCTTTGTTTTGATGTTTCATCTTGTTTTCCTTCCTTTGTTTCTCCACAGCATCCCCACTAACAGCACTGCAGCTACAGATGGGGCCCAAAACAACACAAATGGTTCTACCTGTTTTCAAATTCAAATCAGTGAACTGAATGTTACTGTGATGTTGGTGTGTCTCTCGCTTATCATTGTACTGGGGATTGTGTTTAATGTGTTTGTCCTGATGGTTTTCTGCCTTCATAAGAAGCCCTGCACCGTGCCTGAGATCTACTTGAGCAACCTGGCTGCTGCTGATCTTTTTCTGGTGTTTTCTTTGCCTTTCTTGGCTGTCAACATATACAGCAGGTACGAGTGGATTTTTGGTTGGTTTGCGTGCAAAGTCGTCTACCTAAACTTAAGGATGAACATGTCCTGCAGCATCTACTTCCTTGTTCTGGTTAGCACAGACCGCTATTTGGCACTGGTGCATCCGATGTCCCATAACAGAATGCGTAACCCAAAATTTGCCAAACTTGGCTGTGTGCTGTTGTGGGGGTTGGGCTTGCTCCTGAATGTCCCCGCACTCCTCTACAGGACTATGCAATCTCACTGTGACCATGCTATATGTACTCTTGCCATCTCAAGTGAAACTTTGTTACTGTATGACGGGATACTGATTGTCATCATCATCATTCCCATTCCCATTATTTCTTTCTGCACTATCAAGATTATTCAAGCTCTGAATAACCGGTTAATGGAGGGGTTAAACAGCCAGAAAATGGAGCACAAGGCCACCACCCTGGTGCTGGTGGTCCTCCTGGCATTCCTGATCTGCTGGTTGCCATTCCTCCTACTTCTGATAGTATATATGCTCATTATAACTGGAGTCCTGAGTAAAGACGTCATTACCATCGAGGTCCTAGACACCTGCTACCAAATCTCCTTCTGCTTAGCCTGCTTTAACAGTGCTCTTAACCCTATCCTCTACGTCATTGTAGGAAAAAACTTCCAGAAAAAAGTTAAGGAACTCTTCAAGCAGTGGAATGGTGGAGTGACTTCCAACATGGCCGCATGACCCGTCATGATCAGTGTAAACTGTATGGATGTCTCAAGCTGATTATGATATTTTATGATATTTTTATTGTATTTTCTTTTTTTACACGTCACATCATGAAATGGGCAGTTATTTTACCAGATGTAAGATATGAAAAAATATCTTAAGTCATATCAACATTGGGCCTCATTGACAAACCGTGCATATGCACAAAAACCGTGAAAGTGAACATTTTATGTAAAAATCTGAGATTCATCAATGTTTTCGTATGGAATACTAAATACAAAAAGGCTTCAATAGAAGTCTTGTAAGTGTTTTCATGGTTGATTGATCTTGTTTTATGTTCTTTGTTTTTAGGGTTTTATCATATCATTATCTGCACTGTAAAGAATTTCACTGTAAAATAACAGTAACAGTTTTCCCCGGTGAACGAGAGGGTCGCCGCCCTGCGCCTTCGGGTTGGGGACAGGTGCCTCACTGTCATTTCGGCTTACGGGCCGAATGGCAGTGTAGAGTACCCGGCCTTCTTGGAGTCCTTGGGAGGGGTGCTGGAAAGCGCCCCAACTGGGGACTCCATCGTTCTTCTGGGGGACTTCAACGCTCACGTGGGCAATGACAGTGTTACCTGGAGGGGCGTGATTGGGAGGAACGGCCTCCCCGATCTGAACCCGAGTGGTGTTCTGTTATTGGACTTCTGTGCTAGTCACGGTTTGTCCATAACAAACACCACGTTCAAGCACAAGGGTGTCCATCAGTGCACGTGGCACGAGGACACCCGAGGCCGGAGGTCAATGATCGACTTTGTGGTCGTGTCATCTGATCTCCGGCCAAGTGTCTTGGACACTCGGGTGAAGAGAGGGGCTGAGCTGTCAACTGATCACCACCTGGTGGTGAGTTGGATCCGCTGGCGGAGGAGGAAGCTGGACAGACTTGGCAGGCCCAAACGAGTTGTGAGGGTCTGCTAGGAACGTCTGGCAGAACCCTCTGTCAGAGGGGTTTTCAACTCTCACCTCCGGGAGAGCTTTGACCAGATCCCGAGGGAGGCTGGAGACATTGAGTCCGAATGGACCATGTTCTCTGCCTCCATTGTTGATGCGGCCGTTCGGAGCTGTGGCCGTAAGGTCTCTGGTGCCTGTCGTGGCGGCAATCCCCGAACCCGGTGGTGGACACGGGAAGTAAGGGATGCCGTCAAGCTGAAGAAGGAGTCCTATCGAGCCTGTTTGGCTCGGGGGACCCCGGAGGCAGCTGACGGGTACCGGCAGGCTAAGCGTGCTGCAGCCCGGGCGGTTGCAGAAGCAAAAACTCGGGTATGGGAAAAGTTCGGGGAGGCCATGGAGGAGGACTACCGGTCGGCCTCGAAGAGATTCTGACAAATCATCCGGCGCCTCAGGAGGGGGAAGCAGTACCCTGCCAACACTGTTTACAGTGAAGGTGGGGAGCTGTTGACTTCAACTGGGGATATTGTCGGGCAGTGGAAGGAATACTTCGAGGATCTCCTCAATCCCTCTGACACGTCTCCTGTAGAGGAAGCAGGGGCTGGGGACTCAGAGGTTGATTCATTCATCACTCAGGCTGAAGTCACCGAGGTAGTTCGGAAGCTCCTCGGTGGCAAGGCACCGGGGGTGGATGAGATCCGCCCTGAGTACCTCAAGTCTCTGGATGTTGCAGGGCTGTCTTGGCTGACACGCCTTTGCAACATCGCGTGGCAGTTGGGGACAGTGCCCCTGGACTGGCAGACCGGGGTGGTGGTCCCTCTTTTTAAGAAGGGGGACCGGAGGGTGTGCTCCAACCACAGGGGGATCACACTCCTCAGCCTCCCTGGTAAAGTCTATTCCCGGGTACTGGAGAGGAGAATCCGGCCGATAGTCGAACCTCGGATTCAGGAGGAACAATGCGGTTTTCGTCCTGGTCGTGGAACACTGGACCAGCTCTATACCCTCCGCAGGGTGCTTGAGCGTTCGTGGGAGTTTGCCCAA